>JAEPRC010000498.1:0-33470 GCA_016758945.1 Mucor plumbeus
ATAAAGGAAACATTAACATCCACCTTGATTAAATATGGTAATGAAACGCATACTGCCATGGCAGATACTGTTGGATTACCTACAGCAATGACTGTAGACTTGGTATTGGATAACAAAATCCCAGAAATGATTTTTTTTTTTTTTTTTTTTTCGTGGTTAATAAATTTGATTCTTTAATCCTTCTATTTCATCTCTTCTTTTTCTCTCTCTCTTTCTTTTTCTCTTTCTATTTTTTTATTTGGCCTTTTTTTTTATATCATCAACTATTATATGCTCATCGTAAATATATAAGTATTGTAAAAAATGAATCATCAATTTTCACCTACAACACACCCATATTTTCAAAACCAACCTTTCAGTTCAAACAACAGCAATATAAAGTGAGAGCGTTTTTGTAATGTTTTTTGTATTAATTTATTAATCAAAAAAAAACATTTAGATATGCTTTAACTGTTCAGCAGCAACCTCAAAAGGCCCGTTTATGTAGTTTTAAAGATAAGGGTACCATAAAATTTCTATAAAAATACAAGTATGTCAAAATATTTTTTTAAAAATTTACTTCAAAAAAAAAAATAGTTGACCGCCGGCCTTTGGATCCTCCACCTATTGTTCAATTGCATCAAAGCAATAACATGAATTTTAAGTAAGTTAATCACATCATTTGATTTAAGATATATGAAAAGATGGAGAGATGGAGATAGAGAGAAAGGAGATGTGAGATTGTCAGCATGGAATATCTCGTGTACATGAACTGTTTATGAATAATTTGTCTCAGATTATTTATATACATTTTATATAATTAAAGAGAGTGAGAAAAAGAGACGGAAGACAAGCACATACACAAGAGAGAAAACTAAAAAAGAGGGGAATCCTAAAAAAAAAAAATCCCATTTATACATATACAAAAAGAGGAGGGAGTGAGTTAGAGGAAGGGGAAAAAAAGGAAAACTTATTTTATATAGTAAAAACAAAAAAAAAAAAAAAATGAAAATGTGGATTGATTTATCTTCGGGCATAAACTCAAAAATTAGAAATTTAACACAACAGATTATAGTGATTACCAAAATAGCGCCAATTTCTTTTTACATACAACGTTAGCGAATGCAAGTGATAGTAGTGATATACATTATGTGAATGGAGTAAGAACTACAGCAGGATCTGTTGTACAATCACTACATAAATTAAAAGATACCAACAATACAGGTACAGATAAATTTCTCGATTTGATGTGAAAAGCGCTACATATTCACACTTTCATTACATAGAAGGTGCATTCTTTATTTTTGCGGATATTAGCATTCGAATCGAAGGTGTATTTAAACTAAAATTTACTTTGTTTCAAATCAAAGGGTAAAAAAATATATACATATATAATTAGATATTTTAGAATGTTAAAATATACTATCTATCAAAAAGAATTCAAGTGGAAAGAGTTTGTTCCATATTCTCTGATCCATTTCGGGTCTATTCACCGAAAAGTATGTGCTTTTTCTAAATATAATGTGTTTGTCGTGACATTAATGCATAAACTAACATTCTACATGCTTTTATCTTTATAGGTTTTCCAGGTATGTCAGGTAAGATAAATGCAAGAAAAAAAAAAAAAAAAAAAAAAAGAGGCATAATAATCATTCTAATTACACCATACTCCTACCTCTCCCCTTAATTTTTAATATTTCTTTTAGAGTCTACAGATCTTACTCGTTCATTTTCGGATCAAGGGGTGCGAATACGAATACGCAAAGAAGCTAGGGTTGTAACTACTCCATCGATGTAAGGGTATAATATTATTATATATTAAAAAAAGATCTACAAATTTTATGGTTGTCATAAATTAGGAAACGCCGACGAGGCATGAATCAATTTACTTCAATTAAATCGTCTTCTCCACCACTTAAGGAATCTCCTTCTTCATCTTCATCTTCTACAAATCATATCATGTCAATGCAAAATTTACTAATTAAAGATGAAGAATCATTACCATCATTAGGTAAAATTATATTACCATTACCAAATAACTCAACATCATCATCATCATCATTATCATCTACACTTCATGCAATTGCACCTACCATTAACCAATATTACTATACATCGCCAGAAACAGAATTGTATAGCTTGCCTGCTATTAGATCTCCTTCTTCATCACCATCAGCACCAAACTACACTCATTATCATCCACATCATCAATTGAATCAGGAAAATCCAACTGAAAATTAAAAAATAACATACCAAAAATCATATGAAAAAATTATGACCCTTCATTTCCCTCCTTTTATTTATTTACGATCCATGACATATTTTATGCAAACTTCTATATATATTCAAAAGAGAATAGTGGCGTTTCCCTTTTGTTCAAGTCTTTGATACTCCGTTTTAAAGTAAATCTTTCTTATTTACGTCACCTTGCTTTGCTTCCAATCAAACAATCAAATCTACAATAAAAGGTTTTCGTCCTAAAAAAGATTTTCTTTCTTACCCCCCCTTTTGAATTTTTTTTCCCTCCCTTACCTTGTTAAGTTCTAAAAGTACTGAATTTGGCAACTCCCTGTAATTATTTGATATTCTTTTAGGAAACCAATTTTTTTTACCTACTATTATAATCAAATGAACCCAGAATTAACAAACGATAGACAAGATATGAAACAAAAGCTCTTTGAGCCTGAGGATCCTAATAACGATTCTGCTGGCGATGACTCTGATACTGAAAAGCCTGCTAGACGTTCCGGTAGAAGAAAGATTAAGATTGAATATATCGAAGATAAGAATCGTAGGCATATCACATTTTCAAAGAGAAAGGCTGGTATTATGAAAAAGGTAACTGTCAAAAAAAAAAAAATATTGGGCTGGTTGCCATAGTTACTAAATGTTGTCATGGTAAATTATAGGCATATGAATTAAGTACTTTGACTGGTACCCAAGTCTTATTGCTCGTTGTATCCGAAACTGGCCTTGTTTATACTTTTACTACTGTCAAGTTGCAACCTATTGTTACCAAACCTGAAGGAAAGAATTTAATTCAAGCTTGTTTGAATGCTCCTGATCCCATGTCAAATGAACAAGCTGTAGGTTTATTTTTCTTTTATTTTTTTGTTGCATTATGAGTTTTTCTTAAACAGTGTATATATTATTAGGCTGGTGACGCGTCTTATGGTAATAGTTCACCTCAAAGTGAAGATAAAAAGCTTTATGATGATAAGGTAATTATAAAAATAGACAGATATCCTCCCCCATTTTAAACGATTGGTTTGTCATTTTATAAAATTAGCCTGAGCCATCTTCTGCTGCTGCTGCCGCTACTGCTGCTGCACCATCTCAACAACCTCAACAACCCCAGCCCCTTCAACAACAGCAACAAAATGCACCCAATGGTTATAATGGTGGTAATGGATCAAACTCAGGTTATCATCCCCCTCAACCACCTTATTCTCAACCTCCACCATCTCAACCTGCTGGAAATGGTGGTAATTATAACGGTCATCCCAGTTATATGAACCCTGCTGGTCAAAGTGGTGGTTATCAACCTACTCAACCTCAACCTACACCAAATGCATATGGTCAAATTTCTCAACCTGCATTTTATGGTAATCAACAACAGCATTATATGCCTCATCATCAACAACAACAACAACAACAACAACAACAACAACAACAGCAACAACAACAACAGCCTCATGGTTATTGGCAACAACCAGGGCCCAACTCTTTACCGAGACAAGATCAATCACCTATCATTGACGATAAAAGAGGTGGAAAAAAATAAGTTTTGTATAGGTGAATAACTCCCTTATATCCTTTTGTTTATCATTATTATCCCATTAAAAAAAATAAAAATGCTTATTTAAATTGAATCAAGCAAGTACATATTTAAAAAATAATATCCAACTAAGAATTACTAAAAAGATATAGATTCCACCATAAAGATAATTGATGCGTAATCTCTTGTTCATCAATAAACGTTTATCACCATTATTCTTGTTTGCATCAGATTTACGAGCATCTAATATGTTACCATAGATAGTATAATCTAAAATACAGAGAGTAACACCAGCTAAAATAGACAAGATGCCGACGATAATAAAGAAATCCATTACACCACTGTAGCCCTTTTTAGAATCATGATCCTGCAATAATCCAGTAAAAATATCAAATAAGGAAGCGCCGATGTTGGTGCCTGATTTTACTAGGCCCATACCAGTACCCACCAAAGAAAGTGGTAAAATAACAGGAATAGATGAGACGAGGGCAACAGGTCCTAATGCTAAACTAGCACTAAAGCTGACCATACCAAGAAGTGGATTCAAATTGGTATAATTAAGCAGCAAAAGAGATGTTAAAAATGTCAAGGCACTGCCCATCATCATCCAAGTGCGTTTGCCATATTTGTCAACAAAAAAGCCTAAAAAGGGCATAATAAAGATTGGAAGTACTTGAGATACACTAGCAACTGCAGCTGCTTTTCCATTGTCATAACCAAAACGGAATTTCACGAATTCACTATATTACATATGTTAGATTTTCCATCTATGATTGATTGGGTCCTAAATATTTACCTATTGATATGAAGGAAACAGCCCCAGGCACCGCCCAATAAAAACTCCATAGACGCAATTAACCAATAAGAATGTGGTAAAAACATCAATTTAGACCAACTAAATGATTTCTTACGCTTAATTACATTGCGTTGAACTTGACAATTCTTTTGATCAGTCAAAGTAGACACATTTTTCAACAGGACAATGTATACAAGATTAACTAATAAGGAGAATACACATAACATGGCAGAGAACTTTCATGTACAAATTAGTAATCTGACAAAAGATAACACATGATGAAGGTTCTTACCCAGAAACCATAGCCATACCAACCTGACCATTTTGCAATTGGTACCACTGTTGCTTGAGCTAAAAACGATGACTATAACAGAGGGAAAAAAAATGTCAGATGATAATCTATGAATACACGTTTTACAAGATCTTTACAAGTCTGCTGACAGTCATCATCAAGGCAATCACAGCTGCAAGACTACGACCCTGGAACCATTGACTCAAGATGGTCTCTTGAACAATAACTACGGTACCACTGCCAACACCATAAAGAATACGACCAAAAATCATCATGGATAAATTTGCTGTTGATGTAGAAGCCGCAACTAGAATATTACCACTTGCAATAAGCACAGTAGTTAATATAGAACCAGGAATGGTACCAAATGCATCGATAAAAATACCACCAATAAGTGGTAAAACAGTATTTACGATGGATACACTAGATTGAAGTACACCATATTGAGAATTTGAAATATCAAATTCCTGATATGTAAAGTATTAGAACAATTTTCAATGATAAAAGATATTAGATATTAGATAATTTACTTGTTTAATAGTTGATTTCATTGCACCCAAAGTATGAGCAGCAAAATGGCTACCCACTGCAATTGAGAATATAGCACTATTAGATCCAAGAAAATTATATTGTTCAAATTTTGAACTTACTCGCTAGAAACATGGCACACAGTAAAGCAACGATTTTGTATTTCCATGGTTGATTTGATAATTGACATGTTGGATCATCTTCACTATCAACAGTTGATGGGATATATAATTTAGTGTATACTTTTGTAGTGGTTTTTTTATCTTGTTGATTTCTACAGCAATCTACTTCTGAACAGCAATCATTTGAAGATGTAGAAGAAGAAGGATTTAAAAGTGGTGTTTCTTCATTCGAATCATTGTAGATTTCTTTATCGAGAGACATTTTTTCTGGAGATCTAATTTTGTATTTATAAGTGCTCTTTTATGTGTGTGTGTGTGTGTGTGTGTATGTTCAAGATAAGAAGGAAAACAATCAATATTTGCAAAACAAATATAAAGCACAACACATCAAAAAGAAAAAAAAAAAAGAAAAAAAGAAGAAGAAAACAAGAAAGTATTTATAATCCCCTTTTTCTGCTTTTCCATCCCCTTCCCTTAATTCATCTTTAGAATGTACCAACCAAGAAAAAAGATAAAGATCTGATAAAATTTATCCCGTTAATTTTTGTAAATCAGATAATGATTTTGTATAGTAGCATCTAATTGGCCGATATAAATTATATATATCATCTGCAGATCATCAGCCAAAATAAATCTAATGCAATAACAGTTCTTGAGTACATGGAAAAATAATGGCGCAATAACGTTGTATTTGTCTGAATTGTTAGTGATACATAAGTCTATATTTTATAGAACACCTTGTTATAAAATCATCATTTATTTTGTATCAATCTTATAAATTAAGTGTCTCTCTTGTAGGTGGTGCAAATAAAAGTTGTATAATTTAGTCATTTTCTTTTATTTGTGATAAACATGTGATTCCACTTATTTTGCTTTTTATGCAAACATATATATAATTGGGAATTTACCCCTTCTCTTCTCCTTAATCTTTATAATACATACATTTTTAATACACATTTTGGAACGAAACCTCATAACATCATATGTACGATAAAACACAAAACACTCATAATTTATGGTATACCATCGTGATGATAGCCATATAAAGAACATTATGCTTTTTTAGAAAATGATTCTTTTTCAGGAAAAGAACGCTTTGCCTTTTTACTTGATAATTGCTCCTATATAAATACCCAGGCAATTATGAGCAGGTTTTATGTGCCCATCAAATGACAACGATTTAAAACTGTCAATTACAATTTCTATTGATTGAATACCTTGTGATTTTTCAAAGCAGATTAATACAACTGATCTCGGATGCTATTGAGTCACCCGAACCGTAGTTTAATGCCTTGGAGCGCGGTGTTATTCCATTCAAACGTCATAACTATACATTCAAGTATATATAATCAATTAATAAAATTAACACAGAAGCATTGCAAAACCTCAACGTAAACTTTCAGTAGTTACGTATCAAAAATTTTGTGAAATCGAAACAAAGTGAAACTGTCGGCTCAGTTCTAGAATTAGCTATGTAAGAATTTTAAGACATTCAGTTTACCAAGGTGTATCTAAAAGACTACAGCCTGACATTTTTTAAATAATAATTTTAGATGGTCGCAATTCGAAGAACATGTATTATAATAGTGCATACATGTATAATTGAGACATCTCTTGTAAAAAATAACTTGATGGCGCTTATTAATTACATTAGATAAAGACTACCTGAAATAAAAAAGTATGTACCTACGATTTTTCGTCATCGAAAGATTGAAGATAACTATTATAAATGTATATGAACTTTTATGAAGCGAACTTCTTAATTTTTATTATAGGTGTAGGGAGCAGCAGCTTGTAGGTAGAAATGAAGGTTAATTCTATAATGTACAACGATAATACATATTTTGGATTCAGCAATTTTTAACACCTTCCAATGTTTTGTGTGTCTTTACAGAATAAAACTATGTAACTAATATCCATTTTACGTTTTCATTTTGCGGGGAGTTACGCTCATTAATAGTACTGGGGAACGACCAGAGCCTAAGTAATTACTCCTCTTTGCTAACTGTCTTCAACTTTTAATACACCTATTTCAATTTTAGATTTCGGTATGAACTTGATCTACAGAAAAGCTTTATTTCAGAGATTTATTTCAAAGTTACTGTTAATCTTCAAAATTGGAGGGTGTCTTCTTGTCTATAACAAACCCCATACAAAACGCATTTTAGGATGTGTCTTAAATGCTGCTAAATAGATATGAATTGGCCTCATTATATTATCTGATTTTGAATTTATTTTGTATCTCATGGAAGACTCAAAAACAGAAAAAATACACTGTTCTTTCTTGAAAACTAGATTTCACTTCTTTCCTGCTCTAATTTTTTATTTCTATTTGATAGCAAAAAAATATTACATACCAATGTACCTGAGATAATCAGCTCCAATAATCCAAAAACGAGTATCCGGAATTATCCTATCTTTAACAGTTGGTATAGCTTCTTCATTGCTAATTTTTCAGATTTTTACCATCAATTCACTGTTAAAATTAAAAATTTTTAATCTTTATATCTTTGTAAACAATGAAGCTATACCAACAGTTTTTGATAATAAAATTTCCTTGTTTTGAAGCGCTCTATAACATATGTAGCTATGAAACAATTTTGGCCACTTTTCGTTTTTCCTTTTTTGACAATTTTTGTAGTAGATTTCAGGATATTTGTTAAATTGAACAGCACCAAGTTTTCTAAAATATATTCAAGTGCCAAAAAAATTGGAATACTTTTTTTTAAAAAATCATTTTTTTGACCCTTTTGTAGTAGGTTTCAAAGTATTCGGTTACTTGAGCAGCAGTTATTTTCTATTTACCTTATAGACCTTATTGTGCCTTATCGCATTCAATTTAGTTCATTTTGAAATATTGATTTCTCGTAGGAAAACATCATCAAAAATGTGTAAAATAAAATTTCCTTAGGTCTTCCTCAAAAACGGACGTGCATTGACCCATCCTAAAGTTTGAATCAGAAAAAAAAAATTGATAAAAACTGTAAGAAGTGCAATTATCTGGAAGCCAACGGAGTAGTAGTTGGTAAGAACGATGTACTAAGAGGTAGTGTTTGGTGTTACTCTAATTATTACAATTATTATATGGTCTATACTTACTATATATTAAATGTAAATAATATGGGGACAAGTAAGTATTTATAATAATTGTGGTGGTGATTTATTATAATTTATTTAAGTAAAAGATAATAGGAAATGGGGATGTGAACGGGATGTTTGAGAACAGATATTTTCGCTAATGTTTTAATGTCTGTTTCTGCTTGAGTGTTTATATGATTAATTACTGAAACAATTCATGCAGTTACTACTGCTATGTAATGTGAATCATTACAAAAACCTCCTTTTCTCTACGAAAGTTTCAGCTAAAACAGTCATATGTTGCGCATTATTGTAACTACCTTAGTCTAAAACATATTAGCTAAAATGATATTTACCTTCGAAATTAAATTGAATCTTACGCAAAATTTAATGTAAAACATTTGTTAAGTATTGTTTAGTCGGATGCAAAATTGAAACTGTACAAAAGCCTTCTGAAATACTGTACTAGGTGAACTTACTTTTCAGTTCATGAATCATTGTATAATTTTGTTCTTGAATCATTTTTGGACCAATTTGACAAATCAAGTTTTAAGTTTTAAGCTGTAATGTGAATTATGATTTTGATTATCTCAACGAAAAATAAAAAATGCAGAGCAACTTTCAGTTAAACCAACCTTGTTGCAGTAAAAAGGAGTTAATTTTATAAAAAAAGCTTAAAAGAGATACTGTTTAAATCCTTCTTTATTAAATTATGGATAATCTACCATAAAATGCTATTTCTACTCCTCTATTTATACTATTTGGTTATCTATACTATTTGGCAGTTGTTTTATCAACTGTCAGTTATTCTGTAATTTTGAATATTTTGTTGAGTTGTTGTTGGGTTCTTGATTTACTTAATCCAGAACGGCTTTTTAATTTGTTTTTGACAACAGATTGTCAAACATGCGTTCAGAATAGCCCTTACTTGTTCTATTTGATTCGCATGTATTTTAGGTTTTTTTACTTATGATACAACACATTATGAATACCCTTAGTATCTTTGATATTTTAGAATACCCTTGATTGTTTATAATTTATAATATATTCATAATCTCTTATTTGGATTGCATGGCATGGTCTCAAATGAGATGGCTTTTAATTTATTATGTGGGGAAATACTACCTAGTTCAGCACACTTGTGAATGCAATGGTATCTGAAGTATGATGTTTAGATTTATAGTTAATTTTAATCCTTTCCAGGTTAATGCTAGATCAATAAAAACTCTAGTGTCATATATCTTATTTGACATAATTTAGGTAAATTACAAGTTAAATAGAGATATATATTTGATGTATTCAGTAATACAAAAAAAAAATGTTATTTCCTTTTTTATTTGTGAAAGGATTTGCATAGATCTAAATATTATATGAAAACAATGGTCTGTTAATGACTTGTATGCATAACTTATATATTGGTCTAATGACTAAAATTTTTGCACGTGTATGAATAAATTTTGTTTTTGAAGCAACTATCATTAATCCATTTTATTATATTCGACACATGAATTATTGTGAATCAACAGCAAAATGCTTTACATAATCCTTTTCATTAAACTGTCTAAGGGTATGCTTAAATCTTGTAACTGTATTCGGGTAAATATTTGTTACTTCCCCAGAGCTATTTTTGTACCAAGAATTGCATGATGTAGTCCAAATAGTGCCTTGCAAGTCTGATCGTAATTGTCCCATGTAAGCTGTTTGAGCTTCAAGTGTAGGTTCAATAGCACTCATATTTCCTTCAATGATCAACTTTTTGATGGTGTTAATAGCATAACTTACTTGCCTATTGTTTATCATAACTCAGTTAAGTATAATGTATTGTTTAAGCTTACTTATTACAGAAACTTACGCTTCAATCATTAGAATAACAGAATGATGTCCCAAAATAGTAGTAGGACCTAGCAACATGAAGAAATTGGGGAATCCATTTACAGTTGTAGATTTGTAAAATTGGGGTAATTCCGTCTTCCAAATTTCTGTAAGCGATTGTCCCTCTTTTCCAATAACTTAATGCATAGAAATGTTAACTTTAAAAAGTTATTAATATAGCAATCTTAACATAAACTTACTTTCAATATTGCCTAATACACCTTGTTGTGTTTTAAACCCTGTTCCCAAGACCAAAATATCAATCTCTTCAGTAACTCCATCTTCTGTTATAATAGCATTAGCCTTAACCTCTTTGATTGCAGTTTGACGCAATATAACATTTGGCTTTGCGATTGTTTCACGAAAGTTGGAGGAAAATACTATTCGTTTGCATCCTAATCGGTAGGTAGGCTTTAGTTTCTCAATCAAATCAGGACGTCCCAATTTAGCCAATTCGCTTGCACTTTGATTATATTGAAGTTTAGTGAGCTTTCTCGCGAAGAATGAATCAGGATATCCAAAAGCGATATAAATGATTTCGTTCTATATTGTACAAAATTATTAAATATGCATAGAAGTCTTGTATCCTTGCACAATATTTCTTTCTTACCACCATATAAAGAAACCATCTATGCAACAGCATGAATAATGGAATATTTCTGAATATCCATTTCATAAATTCAGGATAAGCGATCTGAGGTCTAGGAAGAACCCATGGTGAAGACCTTTGGTAAGTAATCAATCGTGAAGAATTTTCAGCTAAATAAGGCATTACTTGCATAGCACTATGTACATTGTTTACTGCTAAATAATCTTGATACATATTATATTATATTATATACATGAGATATATTACCTGGAGCCACTACCAATAAGGGCAACTCGTTTTCCTTTGAAATCAACGGAATCATCCCACGAAGCAGTATGTACTACCTGGCCTTTGAATTCTTTAAATTCGGAAGGGGTATTGAGGATACGTAAACAACCAACACCAGAAAATCTGTATATTGCAGACATAGATATTAGCTGCCGTTACCAAAAAGTACATATTTGCTTGTACACAAATGCAATGCATGTAAACTTACAATATATCAAAAAATACAGTTTCAATATCACCATTTGCAGAGGGATTTTTATCGCGCAGGTCTAACCTCCATTGCTTCTTTTCTTCAATCCAAACTACATAAATAACTTCTGTATTGAAGCGAGTATGTTCATAGATATTGTGCTTTTTAGCAACATTTCTGATATATTCCAGTATCTCGGATTGCGAACTATAAGAATTAGACCAATCTAAACGTATATAATGTATAATCAGTTACGTTTGTGGGTATTTGTATATTACGATGCCCACTTACTAGGATTCAGGTCTGATCTCAACGAATAAACATGGCTTGGGATATCACAAGAGCATCCAGGATAAGTGTTTTGCTTCCAAGTACCACCTATATCATTTGTCATTTCAAATAATGATGGAGTGATTCCCAATTTCTTTTGGAGTTCAATTGATGTACAGATACCACTGATACTGTACAAAATTACATTAAAAAAAAAATAAGCCTAACCATTAGATCAATAACAAACCCTGTTCCTATAACTGCCACAGTAGGTTTTTTAGATTTTATATTAACCATGGTATTTGTCTTTTTTTGTAATGAGAAAGAAAAGAAACACTACGCCCTTTATATGCAAGGATCATCTTCTATTTATTAAATTGTTTACATTGATGTATTGTGTAAATGAGTGTGAGTGTGTGAATGTGTGAGCTCTTAATTGATTCTCGTTTCCAACAGGTCACAAAAAGCACAAACATTTATAGTTCTATGTGATGATTGTGCTTGTACTCTGATTGCAGATGAGAAAGAAAAAAGCTTATTTTAGTTGCTGTGGGATTATCTTTTTACTTGAGAGTAGGGAAGTTTTTAAGTCAATTAAATAGCATATAAGCTCCAGTATATCTCTCTAATCTATAAAAATTTCAAAACATTTTTTAAACCCTTATGTGTAATAATATATAAATATCCACATGAAACAGATTATCTTTATTCATCTGGTCAGACTGAAGTTATTTTTATATGCTTATTCATGCTGTGAAACGTTACTATGGTAGGGCCCGATCACAGAAAGTCTAGAAAAATATCCTGCGTACCTTGGAAACCACACTACTTAGTAGCACTTTTTAAAAAATATTCTCAAACCTTAAAATGGATAGTAATTTTAATTTATTTTAATTAAAATGCTTAGTAGATGTTAATATTGTTGAAGATATTTTTAATTTTAATTGTTTATATATCAAAGTAGACCTTTTATTCAAGATAATATTGACTTTTATTTAATACAAATAACTCAGGATAGATGCTATTATATAGTAAGACAAATTCGATCCTATGGTGCTTTAAGAATCGCTCTAAATTAATCATTAATCCCGAGCACATACATACAGTCTTGATGATAGCATTGCATCAGTGTTCCTATTCAGAATACGGAGTATTTATTATGGTATTCTACAATTTATGTATCATTTTAGTACAATTCAACTTGTAATGGGTGAATACATATTCATTTATGGGGGAAAGGCATAATAATGAATGCACGGATAAACGAATATTGTGCTCCTATGTATGTGATGTTCTGAATCTCGAATATCTAAAAAAGATAAACATATTTTGTCATACATAACATTATAATGTTCGGAATTATACGATGATGAAAATGATTATAATTTATTTACAAATGGTTTATATGTGTGTTATATATGTATATACATCTATCTAATCTAGCAAAAATCTGATAGAAGGTAAATGGATTTCAGAATGTGGAAGATATGGTTGAGGATGAGGAGATGTAAGAATAGGGGAATGAAGTTTTGGAGAAGGCACATGGCAATTACCATGATGAGAAGCACCTATCAAAAGAGGAGGTAATGTCAAGTTTGATTTTTGATGTTTAAACGATGGACCTAAAGTAGGGGAACTATCCGGAGTACAAATATGCTCACTTTCAGAATCTGATAATGAAGCAGATGATGGATAATAATCAGCTGAATATGGCATTTTTTGATATTGTTGTAGCGGAATTGGGCTTGATGGTAAAGATTGATATGATAATGTTGTATTTGATTTAGTCGATAATACCATAGGTCGAATGAATGTGCTATTGATTTTTCCGTCTCTATTACGTTTTGATGGTGAAATATGTATACGAGCATGACGAGTCAATTCATCAGAACGAGAAAACCTTTTTTCACAGTTTGGAAAAGAACAAGCATGAGGTTTTTCACCTGTATGAGTTCGAATGTGTCGAGTTCGATGCTCCAATCTGACAAAGGCCTTTGGACACATTGGACATTGATAAGGACGAGGCTTATCTGTTACTTTTTCATTACCACGTTTTAAAGGACAAGAGTTCATTGTTTGATTTAATTTGAGTCTGTTAATTGTAAAGAGAGAAAGAAAAGAAAAGAAGTAGAAAAATTTAGAGATTTAGAAATTTATATACACATGTAAAAGAAAAAAAAAAAAAAAAAAAAAGGGAGACAAATAGGGGCAACTTATATAAATGAAATTGGTATATATATAAAAGAAGGAGAAGGAGTACTTGTTTATATATTATATATTTATGATAAAGAAAAAAAAATGAAGAGATAGGATATTTTTTCGATATACGATTCCGTATTTATATATATAAATATACAAACGCTTAAAAGGTTATCAGGCCCAGGAAACTTTTTATAATTATCCTTATATAGCTATTTTGATTTAGAGTGTTGATTTCACGATAACAGGGCATGTTGCGGTTTATAGAATTATACTTTTTTTTTTTTTTTTTTTTTTTTTTTGGTACATGTGTGTTAATTTAAGAAAACACAGGAGAATTCTGTCTTCGTTTTTGTAGCTGTTTTATAGTAAAAAAAAAACAAACAAAAAAAGGAAGAGAAGGCAATTTGACATAATCAATAATCTATAGTGTATATTTTTGAAATTTAGGGAATTCGTCCCATATTATTAATATAATAGGGGAGTATTGTTCCATATATAAAAACTATATAATATGTCACAAAGGAGGGGAGAAAAAGGGAATTTCATGTGGAAATCGACATAAATTCAGCACACAGACATGCTATCAGCCTGTTATAAATGTTTTATGATTAATAGTTGCATTAATCAACTATTCATATTTTCTCAAACCCTTTTGGCCACTTCAAATGTGTTCATCATATGTTCATACATTTATTAACTTGTTAAAGCTTTGTGATACCATAACTTTATTTTTCTAATCATAGATTCACGATTTCCATCCCTCCCTCCTCCTGTTTTTTTGTACAATTTCCCCTCAAACTTGTGGTAAATTACACAATAAACAGTTTATGTATAATTTTGAAAGCACAATTTCTGAATTTATTGACTCTTTCTAGATAAAGATGACACTGAAACTATATATATATATATATATATATATATTCCTGTAGTCAATGGCAATTCAGAATAATCAAGGATTCATTTGCAGCAAATTATGATTACAATATTCCTTACTTCACAAGACTCTTGTTGATAAAATACCATTTGATAGAAACATTACTTTTGCAAAAAGCCATGTTTGCAGCATAGAAAATATAAGGCTTTATTTTTTGTCGAATACATTCATAATCGCTATAATTTTCTTGATTATTCCAAGAGAAAATAGCGACTACTAATTGATTATAAGCGAGTACATTTCACCAAATTTATTCACTCTTGTTGCATTATTATTTGGCTTGTTATTGCTTAGAAGCTTATACATTAATCCATGGTACATGAAAACCCCTTGAAAGTAAGGCAATAATGCCATGATTTATCTTTTTTCAATTCGGGGAAACTCAGTGTTTCTACCAGTTTTATATAGTGCTTTAAATTAGTAATTAACAATTTTATAACCAATGCATTATGGTATCACACACACACACATATATATATATATATATATATATATATATATATATATATATAATTCTTCTACTAATGGCATTGTTATGACTAATAAAATAACAATCGTATTTGACAAGATTAAATACTTACATCTTTCAAGAACGATTTTCATTTACAGACAATCATGCTTATCATAGAAAAAGTAAAATATCTCCTCTTGAATCCCAAAAAAGAAAATTAAGACGGTTCAAAGATGATCCTCCCAAAATAATATGTGTTATGTCAGTAAATAATTAATCTATCGTTATAATAAATTACAAGTATCAATTCTTATTTACTAAATATAGATATTACTTTATTATAGTAACGTTTAAATGTACGTATATACACCAAAATGTGTTTTCGAAATGGGAATATTACACATTCGTCATTTAAAAGGTCAACCCACTTTCTGTTCAAATGAGATTTTAGGTTTAATTTTTGCCGTGAATCATGGTGCCTGCATGCTTCGATTATTGAATAAATAATAACTTTACTTTTCAGGGCTTTTCTCACTGAGATAAAAAAAATGATAGCAATTGCTCTTTTTGGAGATGGTAAACAGCTTACAAGTTAGCCTTAACGTATAATTAAGTATAATATATATAAAACCATCTTTTTCTTTTGGGATGTTCTATCTACCAGGTTTAAAATTTTTTGTTTGTGGTATTGCCAACATATGAAACAGAAATCCACAACGAACGGGGAATTGTGGGATATTTTAGAAATAATACATTTACCCAGATTAATTCTCAGTAATTTACACATCGATCACCATTAATTGCGATTAAAGTGGCGTGAGATACGAGCAATGCTTCATCAAGTGGCTAAGACAACCGCTCTAATTTAAATATAGTAGTATTTAAGTGCGATTGAGAATAAACAAACATACTTCTTAAACACATTTATGTGCACGTTACATGGAAAATGTTGCACCAAATCAACACGCCATCAGGAAACTTTCAAATAAACCTGGAACTTTTTTATAAAATTATGATAAAACGAAAAACATAAACATAGACCAAGCATGCTTAAAATAATATAGCAATTTTTTTGTTATCCTGGGCATTGCAACAGAAAGTCAAATCTTTTTAAAGCAATTTTTAAGTCATCAAGGTACGGCATGTAATAATAAAACATTCTAGCACAAATTAGACATGTTAAAATAATTTTTGAGCACATATTTGTACTCAAATGTCTTTATAAACTAGCACAAAAATCCTTTGAATTTTAATAACATACTTTTTTTTTTGAGCAACTAAAGAAGAAATTCCAGGTGCAACAAACTCGAGTAAAAAAGATGTATTTCTTATTATCTTATTGGTTTATGAATATACAGAATAGACTCTACTATGTTTGGCACTATTATTTACGCAATTGTAGTAGTAGTTTATTCTTGGACTGTATGAACATATTTCGTCTAGAAGGTCTGTCTATTAGCAAAACATCAGTTTTGTAATAATTGTATCTATTAATTGGTTTATTTTTGAGTATTCATTTGCTTTTGTGTTTATTCTCACAATCATCATCATTCCAAACATGGTTCATCTTCTCCCCCCCCCCAAAAAAAAGTATAAGAAATTTGTGTTTACGTGTAACAAAAAATACTCTTTATCTGACAAACAGCAAATCAGGAATTGTTGTACAAAGTAAATGCTTTATAATGATTGGGGATGATTCCAACAATTACACAAAAATCCAATGATACCAGCTATTTTCCATCAAATGATCTGTATTTTTACACTCTATTTTGTTTATTATATATGTATCAAGAAAAAAAAAGAGTAATACTTTGGGTATAAATCCCACGTTAATAAAAAAAAAAAAAAACGAAAAAAGGGTGTATAAAATTTGTATCTTCTACAATAAAGAATATTATTATATCTATTTTCATGTTACATAAACTTGCCTTTTAGATGCAATGATAAGATATTGCTCGAACTGGGGGTGAGAAACTTGAATAACCTTCTTGCAAACCCAAGAAAAGTGCCACCATTCAGTGATGTTAGTAATAAAATTATCGATTATGATCGGTTAAATCACAATGGAATGATTAGATTGCTATATATAGCAAGTATTATTAAATATTCTCATGTAACTTTGTTGCATTTAGTCTACGGTCGATATATTAACCTTTACAATTTCATTCGATATTGCCGATATATATGTAATTTTATCCACCCCCATATTATGACAATATGTATATTTTTTGTGCGTAAATTTGATCTTTTATTGAAACACTGCAATATTTTGAGGTTACTGACAACTTATATTGCCATGTTATGGGTGCTGTGATACAAGAAGGATGATTATATGCTCATGGTGGTTTATTTCCTTGCTATTTTTAGTGTACTTTTGTAAATTTATATTGTAAAAAAAAGTGCATATAGTATTTGATCGACATGAATTATACTGTGTATAATGGAAATATACTGTATAAAATTAATGCAAACTTCAATCATGCTAATAATACAAATGTCTTATTTGTAATATATGATACAGCCCTTTTTTTTTTTTTTTTTTTTTTTTTTACTAAAGACCCTTTATGTATATCCGTTTAGCAGAAGCCTTATTTGGAACGGAGAAGAACTTAATCCCATATTGCAAACAAAAGGGACCAATACAAATACTACAAGTTAATTTTATTTGTACTATATACAGTGAAATGTATGTACACAAGAAAAAAAAAAAATGCGGGGCCTCTCACCCACCCCCGTTTCTTATTTTTATTAACAAATAATTTGACACATAGATCTTGTATATATTCAATGATGCGTATGAAGATGTTGCTGTTGATGATGATTATGCATTAAATTTGAAGGATCCATAGAATTTCGATGTAAAAGCATATTGTTGTTATTGTTGTTATTATTATTGTTATTCGTAACTGTTGATGCATGAATTTCTAATCGACGTTCTTTTGATGATACCATTGAACCATGAGGATAAAACCAATAATGAGTCGCAAACTTCAACCGTAATTCAGAAACTAATAATGACTTTGTATTTCCAAGTTGCTTCTTTTGACTATTTTCCCACTCAATTGTTTGGTCCCACCGACCAGATTCAAGTCCATTAATGAATTCATCCCATTCACTATTTGTAAATGTAAGATGTAGTTTGGATCCGCTCAATTCTTTCGTCATAAGCAATACGCCTTGTCCAACTAATTTTGTTAATTGCATCATACGTTCTCCAACTACAATGTTTCTTCTAAATGCTGCCCAATTAGTTTCAGTTAATAATGGTTCAATCCAAACTCTATAAGCTTTCATATTTGCATTTCTTTCACGGTCTTTGTCTCTTTCTGTAGCTGCTGCTGCTGCTGTAGTAGTAATAGTAGTATTTGATGTTGTACCACTAGCATCACTATCTGTATTTCCTATTCCACTTGTTTCAGGTACTTTCATAATTTCGTTTGGAAAAAGAATTGCAAATGTACGTTGAAATTGTTCAAATGCAAGATAAAGTCGAAAATAATCTGAATTGTAGTAAATGCCATTTTGATTCATGCCGTTGTCTAAATGCGGTTTCATGTTGGAATGATTTGTGAGAATTCTTAATGCAGGTTCTAATAATTCTACATGTTGTTCCTGAGAAAGTGATCCATTCTCTACTGTTGCTGATAAATTATTTTCTGCTAATGTAACTGATTCGTCAATGGCTAATGTAAATTGATTTGGTAATCTTTGCGCTTTTTGTTCTAAATCTGCCATGGTAATACTTCGCATACGATTAATAATATCATCACCTATGTATAAATTTCTTTATAAGATATTGTCTTTTCATCTTCTCTATTATAATATAAACTTACGTCTTTGCTCAAATTCACCATGTCTATGCGGAATTTTGGGTTTTTTAGTTGGTGTGGGTAAATTAGATACTTCATAAGGTGAATTAGCATCAGCAGAGTGTCTTTTACGTTTACGCATTAGTGATGCTTGTGTTAAAATGCCTTGCTCTGCATAGCGTTGAAGTAATACTGGTTCTCGAGCAATTCTACCATCTTGGTAATAGAAGCCTCTTTGTTGAGGTTCCATGACAACTTCGGTATTTGTTGGATGTTGTATAGTGTTATTTGCTTGATTATAACGATCTGGTGTTGTATTGGATGATGAGTCAGGATTTACCAAAGATAAATCCGAAACTTCCACTACTGATTGCTGTGGAACATGGTGAGATGCTGAGGGAGAGGGTATAGAAGGTGAATTTCTATTCACAATAGGGGAATGCATTGAAGCAGCAGCAGCAGCAGTAGTAGTAGTAATAGAAGAGGTAGTAATAGTAGGACTACTAGTATGATTTGCTCCAGGTGATGCGGAAGTTGTATACAATGATCGAAAATTAGTATAGGGACGAACAGAATAAGCATCTGTAGAAGTATTTTCATTGGAAATTTCGGATAAATTTGTTATATGTGTGGTAGAAGTAGTAGCAGTAGTTGCTGTAGGCTGGTTATTGGTTAAATAAGATACAGAAGGTAAGCGAATTAAAGGTGAAATTGGAGAAGGAGATGCTGTAGATGTTACAGATGAAGAATCAATCCATTTCTGTACATTATCCTTTTCAGGTCTTGTCATTGATGAAGTGCTGTCATTTAAAGCGTGATTCAAACTAAATGTAGTAGTGGAAGTAGATGCCCGATGATAATGTTGACTAGAAGTATTAACACAACAAGAACTTGTACTAGGTAAACGAACTGAATGTACAGCTGAATGATTATCTCGAAACACAATACGGTCTTCATGACATGGTTTACTAAATTTAATATGATCTCCTAAAGCATAGGACATACAAAATAATAATTTTGCTAATTTTTCAGAATCTGGATTCTTTCTTAAAACTTGCTTTACAATTCGAAAAAGATCAAGCAAATCTTCATCGGTTAAAATGTCTTCGGCCTGAGGTTCAAATGGTTGAATATCGGGGGCAAGTAAACATAAACTATTGGTAGCAATTTGTTGTGAACTTGGAGGATCAATGCCGTTCATTATTAAAGAAAGGAAAAAGAGTTTATAACAAGAAAGAAAGAAAGGGATATTGGGATCTTCCCTCATCTTTCATCTTTCTTATTCTCATGGGAAACAAGAATCCCCGCCCTTTTTTTTTTTTTTTCTAAAAAAAAAAAAACTACTGAGTCTAAATGAATCAAAATCAATGGGACCTATTGTATCTATTTATTTCATAAGATTAATTTCAATTGTCCATACAACAGGAGCATCTGTCACTATTTCAATCATCTCATTTTCTATTGCATTTGATGTGCTAACCATACCACCAAATTCACATTTCAAGTTTTCTAAATGAGGAAAAAAAAATGTTAAAAAAGGAATTCCATCATCATGAGAATTATACATATATATTTACCCATATCCCATTTTAACCCTTTTGTTGTAAGGGTAGCAGGCGATCCAATTGGCATTACACCACAAGTCGGACCTAATGGTTGCTGCTATAAGTTTCTTCACTCTACAGCACCCCCCAATTCTTATTATTTGTGTTACTCACCTTCCAAGTCCAGCTGACAATGTATTTGGTGTGTTCCCTAAATTGATCTTATTAACAAACGTAAAATCATCAAATATTATTACTTACTTTATCTAATAACATGGTTAAATTCTCATCACTAACTAGTATAAATCTTCTTTCAATTTGATCTTTAAGCATATAAAGCATATTAATACTAGCTATTGTTTGATCAAATCTACCACCCAAAGCAGGTGTTGCCACAATATCAAACTATATAAAAAAATAAAAACTCAATATCATGCTAATAATGTTGTATTTTATATATTTACAATTTGTCCTCTTTCTTTTTCTTTTTCATTCAATAAAGCCACACATTTCATAAAATCTGTCGAATTTTGATCGCTTATTTTTGTAATTTTGACACTCTTTTGATTAAAAAAAAAAAAAAAAAAAAAAAAAAAAAAAAACGTTACCAAGACAACTCATAAACAAAGAAACCTTATTTTAGACTTACCTTGGATTCATAATATGCTCGAACATCAGGTCTAATAGAATCTAAATCTCCTCGGATTTCATCTGGAATATATCTAATATAAACGATTAATCATTTGCTCGGTGGATTTTTAGTTTCACTTCATATTTACTGTGCTAGTTTATGTTGATCATGCTTGAACGCGTCATACAGTCTATTCGAGCCACCATCAGCAGCAAATTTGTAAGTTGCTATAGTAATTGATCGAGAAATTAAGTTTTTCTGTATTTGGCATTTTTAATTTTCCTTCAATTTTACCATTATTCCATAGTCTGTTAAATGCATCAACATGATTGATAGGTTGATTCAAAATAATAAGACAAAACTTCTTAGCATTACCATCTCTAGATAAAATATTTGATGGACACCAATGAGTAATGAGATTGACTAAATTTTTTTTAATCATTTTCGAAAAAAAAAGAATAAGAAAAAGAAAATAGAGAGGAGAGAGATGAATCCATCGGAACTTAATATCTGATATCTTTTCAATTATCTTTCTATAATGCTAAAATCAGTAGGTTTTTTTTTTTTTTTTTTTTTTTTTTTGCCTCATATTGTGTGTATTGATATCATATGATCATACACACACACACACATACACACATATACACACACACATCTTACATAAACACATCCATACAAAATTGTTTATCTAAAACATGCATCAAGTCAACATTGAATGCGTTTTTTATTTTAATTCAAAGGATACTGTTTTGTGCAAAATATTGCTTTCTTAGTGTTGTTGACCTTCCAATCCCAGATCACGTCACTGTAGGTCAGTGTAAAGTACGGCAAAGTATAATTCCATATAAGGTGTCATTCAATTGGTCAACCCTGGGAACATTTTGCTGGCATGACAGGCCCATTGAGACTTCAAAGAGAAAGAGGGGCGGCAGGATTTTTGTTGTGTTATAAATCAAAAACCCTTCAAAAATAAAATCTTTTCTTACAGAATTTTCATAAAAAAAAAAAAAATGGTAAACCAATTCATATAAATTTATAAATTGAAACATGTAATTCTAATTGATAAATGTAAAAATAGTCAGCTGCTAACAAACTCAAGAACATTGTCCCTCTTCTCGATCGCGTTTTAGTTCAACGTATTAAGCCTGTTGAGGTATTTGCAGTTTAAATATATACAAAAATATAATAAAACTAATAATAAATTATGTACGACTAGAAAACTTCTTCAGGTATCTTTATCCCTGAAAAGGCTCAAGAAACTATGAATGAAGCTTATGTTGTTGCTGTCGGTAAAGGTGCTCTAAACAAGGAAGGTGGCCATATCCCTCTTCAAGTAAATACTGGTGATAAGGTCATTCTTCCTCCTTATGGCGGTAGCCCTGTTAAGGTTGCTGAAGAGGTAAATACATTTACTTTATGTAAAAGATTATACAACTAATTTCAAAATCTCAAATCAGGAATATCTTTTGTTCCGTGATTCTGAAATCCTTGCCAAGGTTGTTGAGTAAATTGATCAAATTATGTGCTTAATTTTCTTAGAAAATAAAATAAAAAGAGTGTTGTGTTTATATATATATATATATATGTGTGTGTGTGTGGTATGCTTATGCTTTGATGCTACTAGGGTGGCTGCTCTATATGCGTTTATATGGTTCATCTATGAATTTATGCTCCCATTGAGTCTGGTAAACAATTATATTTGATGAAGTTCACATTGACTTTTTTCATTTAGATAGCTGTTTGTAAGTAAATTTCACAAACAAATGCAGCTTATTTAGTTCATTTTCTTTCTATGAGTATTAGATGGATTATTACAAAAACAAAAATAGTGGAAATCATACGTAAACGTATCGAAATACCCAATTAAAAGGATTATCAAAAGCATCAAAACAGTCGGTTGCGGGAGTTGAAAATTAAGATTCGCAATTGATCCATTTTTATTCCAAATTGACATTTTTGAAAAAAATTAAACTTTAAACAATTTTTTCTCTAATTCTTAGTCAATTAGTATTACTAACATCTTTGATCAAACTGATAAAGTTTACTGAGCCATTTAACATGGTATTTTTTGGCTTTGGGTTCTTCTCATAAAATTCTAAAATATCTTTGAAATTCTAAAATATTAAAGATTGGCCAAAAGTCAAAAAACCACACATGAAGTGCTAGTATTTAATATTTTGAAATGAGCCAGTGAGCTTTTACGAACATTTTACGCCTATACATATCATAATAAAAAGCCCCGTTTTTCGGGTCAAAAATTGAATTTTGTCAAAATTATCATTTTTCATGAGGGATACCTCATGGAAAATGATGAAAAAATTTATGTTCCAAAAAATTCATAAAAACTGTATAAAAAGTATCTATTTAATTAGAGTAATCGTTTGGTATATCTCTGGTATTCAGGAAATGCGTTTAACCATCAAAATGCGCTGTTTCAAGTTGCTAGTTTGTGGATTTTCAGTGAAACAGCGACTTGCCGTTATACATTTCTCCAAATTCAGAGTATATATAGCAATTAAGCCTGTCAATTGTAACATAGACAACAGTCAAGAGTTTATTGATACTATATATTATAATTCAGGTCAATTTGCGAGCGCGCGAACACTACTTTTATAATTTACACTTCCGTTACCAGTAATTGTGCGCTCAGATCAAAACCTGCCATAGCAACATATTTGAAGTAAAAAATAACAAACCAAAAAACAAGATATAGTACTAAATGTTTTAGTACTTATGCTGTAGTTTTAATTTATAATATAAATTAATTAAAGTTTTTTGTAATAATCCTTTAAACATTCACCACAGTGGTAAAAAATGTACCTATAATTAATCCAATAAAAGTATAGCGGAGAAATGTCCCCCAAAAAACTTTCATTTTCTATGCCACTCGCACTAAAAGAAACAAATTTTCCATTCTATTCTATTCTTAAAATAATAAATAAAAATGGCTGACGACGGCGAGTGGCATACAGTGAAAAGTAGCAAGAACGTCCAATCTCCTGCATCGGCAGCTTCGACTTCTTCTGCTACCAAGATTACATCAGCTCCCTCACATCCTTCTAAATCTCGACGCAAATCTCGACCCAACATCAATGCGCCTAAGCAACAACAAAAACAACAGCAGCACCACCACCACCATTCAAAGGATAGCAAAAGCAACAACAAAAAGGCTTCTAATTCTAGCTCTAGTGATACTAGATTTACCTCTGGTAAAGCCAACACTCGTAACCTTGGACATGATTCTTCTGTTTCTTCATCCAACAACAATCCATTCCATGCAACAGCAGATGATTCTGATTCTGATGAAGAGGAAGAAGATGGACAAGTAGATCCCATCGATATTCCTGTTCCTCCTTATCACACAACCATAGTCATTTCTTGTCCTTTAAATGATTGCGACTCACCAATCCCTTTTATGGATACAACTTCTTTGGTTAAGCATTTAAAAGGAGAGCATAAGCTCATGTTTAAAAACCTTCACCATATGTACATGGCTTTGGATGCTTATTTAGCTAGATGGGCAAAAGAACTGAAATTGAAGCCTGTCACTGATTATGCTCATTTGGAATCCTTGGATAATATTGAAAGTAAATGTTTATTTTATCTTTATTATTTCGAATGTAATTTGACATTTTTTTTTCTTGTTTTTTTTTTTTTTTTTTTTTTTTTTAATAGTTTATGTGATTGATCCCGAGAAATGTGCATTGGATAAGGAAATCAGAGAGGATATGCAACGCGCTAAATTGGTAATTGTAGTTTTTATGCGCAAATTATATACAATGTATTAACTTTTTCTTATAATGCAATGTTAGAATGAAGTACTAAAAACTCAACAAGATGAGCGTGAAACTGATTCAAAAGCACCTCGCAAATGTCTTTTTTGTAAAATTGTTTGTGATAATAGGTAAGCAAAAATTAGTATTTTTTTCAAAAAAAAAAAGTAGCATTTAACATGGTTGAATTTACAGAGCAATTTTATTCAAGCATATGTTTGCTGAACATAATTTCAATATTGGATTACCAGATAATTTAGTACATGTAAATGAGTTTCTGGATACATTGGAAGCTAAATTATCGAAGTGAGTATTACTTAGTTATAAACAATGAGATGTCATTGTTATTGATCAAAATAACATATAATAGACTACAATGTTTATATTGTGAAAAGACCTTTACAAGCCCTGCCGTTTTACGTAAACATATGAGAAAAAAGAAGCATTTCAAGATTGCATCAAAGAATAGACAATACGACAGATTTTACGTTATTAATTATTTGGAGCCTGGAAAGAATTGGGAAAGTTTTGAAAATGATAATTATGACAGTGATGATGAAAAGAAGGACGAGTGCGTATTAGGCTATGAAATGTAAGAAATGTACTAATTATCTTAATATACAGATCTTGGGCAGATTGGGAAGAGGACGTTCAGGAATCTACAATGTGTTTATTTGATACACAAGTTTTGCCCTCACCAAAAGAAGCACTTGAACATATGAAAGCAGCTCATCATTTTGATTTAACTGAACTTGGAAAGAGTAAAAATTTGGATTTTTATCAAATCATTAGATTAATCAACTATATTCGACATCAATCATCGCTTGGTACTTGTTTTTCATGTGGAAAAGTAATGGATAATGAAACTGAATTAGAAGATCATCTTAAACAAGGAGATTGTATTACCAAATTTGTTCCTATGGATGCATCTTTCTGGATAGATCCCCGTTACTTAATTCCTACTTATGAGAATGACCCATTATTAACAGGATTCGAACAAGATAATGAGGAAGATGATGAAGATATGGCATTGTCTGATGATGAAGCCAATAAAAAATACCTTCATCAAGTCATGGAAAGATCACTTTCTATTTCTGAAGAAAGAAAATAATATACATAATAAAAATTTTATTTTGCAATAACTATAATTAGTGCTAAAACACAACCGACAATAGTAATGATCAAAAGAAAACAGCACATGTTTCTTCTTGCGCTCTTTTGATGGCGGTTTGCAATCACAAGTTCATCAGCAGCGTGTCTTGTATTCTGTGTAATATTTAAAACATTGCCGTAGATACTCTCTATTAAAAGTTTTTCACTAAATTTGCTCATTCTAAAAGAAGTGTTTATAAACTTACGAATACCGCTTTCTTGTTCATTGACCAGCATGCCCATATCGCGGAAAATTTCATTGAGTTCTGTTATACCTTGCTCAATATTTTGTATTTCACCCTCTCGTTCTGTAATCAAAAGTTCATTGTATTCAATTTCATTATCTAAGGCTTCTAATTGAACTTGACGCTGATTATCCATTAATGACCCATGGCTTTGTTCCTCTTCCAAATCTTCTTCATTTGCTCTACAAGATCATCAGAATGGGAATAATTTAGCCACTTTATAAATTTCAACTTACACAGCTTGAGACTGTAACATAACTGTAGTTGCTTTTGCTTTATCCACATATTCACGCTGTCTACTTGCAGATATTCTTTGGACATTTTGAAAACTCGATAATACTTTTTGAAAGTCTTTTGATAATTTCTGCTGTTCTAATCTACGTTGTCTCTAGTCAGTGTGTTAGATGTATGAATAGTTTGAGTTATGATATTTAAACGTACACTTTTTTTAGAATCCAAAGGTTGATAAATCGAAAGTGATTTTAGGTCTTGAGTCGAGTCTTTGATAAGATCACGAGTAGCATTCGTAACATCGTGTCTAAATATGTGGATAATATTAATATTTACTACATATTTCACAATAGAAACTAATTCACTTACAAATTTCCTCGAATTTCGATAGTATCTCGAGGGCCTCCAAGAAAATTAACTAGTTTTTCAATATTACTTATATTTCCATTGATATGAAAAATCTGCTGTGCAATGCGTTGTGTTAATTCTTTATATTGTCGATCATCATCTGTAATCATTCTAAAATAAGTTTAAGGAGAATTAAATCCAGCATTTAATACATTGAGTACCTGATACAGTGGATTGCGTAATTGAAGTGGTAATTCTAGATGAGTTGGGAGATCCAAGGCCCTGTTCCAAGTCGTTAAAGGACATTATTATGCAAAAAGAAGGAAAAAGAGAGTAATTACAAGGAAAAGACTTGGCAAATCCGATAAAATTAGCATTCGATGTTACCCAGAATCTAGCCAATACAGAGGCATTGAGTTTGTATTAAAACTAAAGCATGATGAATCTCTCAAAAAGGGATACTCACGGATAACTGTGAGCGATTTTCCTCAAAACACACATTTTCGTTACTCTTACAGATAATAAAGTCAAATTGACTATACAAAGGTAAGATTAATGAACAGGAGAATGTATTATGATGACAAGAAATTTGAAGACAATATTCCAAGCGTACAGCAGCCACATAGAGTGCCAAATTGCATTGCACGAACTTCAAATTGCTTTGCATGTCATCTATGTTTATGTGAGCAAATGTTAAAAAGCAAACGTTGATTCATTATATTTTCTTTAAAAGCTATACCTACTATTTAATGGTATTTAGTACACTGTTTGAAAGCTTTTTACTTACTGTGTTAACTGATATAAGTTACTAATCTGTATTCCTAGCACAAACAGCATGACAGGTGAAAGCACAATTTTGCAAAACATTGGTATAGTTTTTCTCCTCACAGTATATGTATATATATACAATACATACACTGTTTAAGAAATTTGATGTCGCTTTATTTGGATGAGCTAATCAAACTTACACAGGCTTATTTTTGTTTCCACAATGAGTATGTTTTTGCAAAAAGCTAGCGATAGTAACGACTGAATGAAATTGTTTCAACCAATAAAACTACAATCATTTATAGTTCTTATACAGAATCTGTATCTATGAATGTACCGTAAGTTTTAAAACTAACAAACAGAGTATATATAAAATAAATATTTACCAGTTTATTGATTCTGTTTTAAGTTAAATCTTTTTGTCGCAAGGCAACTAAAACAGGCAAGTTACCTCTACTTGTAATCTGGTGAAATTAATATAACCACAATCATTGACAGCCCTTATACAAAAGTTATATTAACACATACATTGTACTTTAATAAACTAATATATAAAAGGTATATGTTTACCAGCTTATTATTTGGCAAAAAAAAAAAAAAAAAAAAAAAGGTTTTGTTAAAACGTAGTTGAAAAAAAAAGGCATAAAAATCGCTTGCTTTAATATCGTTTTCATGGATAAACCCGAAATCATCGACACTCCTTATACAAAACTTAAATCAGTATATGCACAGTATGTTGAAGAATAAAGATATGCAAAGCAGATGTCTATAGATTTGTTGTTCTGTACAAAACCAAGGTTTTTGTCAAAAGGTAGCTGAAAAATGGGCGCGAAAATGGCCTGCTCGGAAATCGTTCAAATGAATAAAACGGCAACTATTGACACCCCTTATACGAAACTTAAATCAGTATATGTACAGTATGTTGAAGATTAAGAATATGAGAGGCAAATGCTTACAATTTTGTTGTTCTGTCCAGAAGTTAAGGTTTTTGTCCAATAAGAGCTGAAAAACGGAGTAGAACCACCTACTCGGTAATCGTTTTAGTCGACATATCCGCAATTATTAACAATTCTTATACAAACTTTCTAACGCTAGATATACAATGTGATGCTTAATCTAAATATATAAATTCCATTCCTACCAGCTTATTTGGCTTTCCAGAATTGTAATTTTTGTCGAAAAAAAGGGTGAAAACCGACTTGAAAATAATCTACCTGGTAATCATTACTATAGTCAATAAACCCGCAATTTTGTCAACTCTTTTAAAAAACCTACATTACTAAATTTTCTCATAATATTAAACAAGAATATGTAAATCTATTACCTGCCAGTTTATGTTTCCTGCCAAAATTATAGTTTTTGCCCAAGCACAACGCTAAAGAAGATGCTTAAAATTATCTACTTGGTAACCATTTCAGTCAATAAAAAAGAAACCATTGACAACCCTTATATAAACTTTATATCGCTGGATGTATCTCACCATGACAAACCAGAAAATATGGATCCAACATTTGCTAGCTTATTTTCCCTCACGGGATTTTCGCTTTTGCTAAAAACAGCTATGAAACCGTAAGAAACACCTACTTCGTGGCTGTTTTAATGAATAAAATCATAAATAATAAAAACTTTTATACGCATCGCGCGTTACTAAATGTATCGTATGCGGCTAAATTGAGCTGTGTAAATTAGACAAATGTTGTCTTTTTCAATGGACCATAATTCATGAATACATTTGAAAAAACCATAGAAACTGAAACTGAGCCGGGAACTATAGAAATACTATAATATTCATAAAGTATTCAAACAATAAAATCTTCATCGGCAGTTTTTATTTATAAATTTACTTATTAAAAAATAAGTATAGTGTGGAACAGCTTTCAAACACTAATTAGGTTTCTACTGATTTGATTTTCAATCATAATTTTGACATTTCAGCCATAACTGGCGATCAAAATTGCGATGGTTAAGCCTTCAAGATAACGCAACAAAAAGAATCCTTTTAATATAAAGATGTAGTTACACCATAGTAAGTCAAATACCAAAATATTGCTCTTGAACTGTCCAATTCAGGTATTTTGGCTAGAATTTATATAAAGGATATATTGATTAGCCCTTTAGGTTTTTGGAATAAAACTGAGTTGCTTTTTAGCTATTACCAAAAAAACTTAACAAAAAGTAGTAATACAAATGAAGAACTTTAAAACAAATTTTAGAGAAAATAAAAGCTCATTAAGAGAAGAATTTGAATCTTTCAACAATTATTAAATTGCCAAACTATTTAAAATTTAGTACTAAAATCTAGATATAAATACTAGAAATAAGTTCATAGATTCTACAACTCTCTAAAATAATTTTACTAAATTTTATAAAAACTTCAGCTTTAAAATTTTCTATAATTATCTAGTCTTTTAATAAAAACAAAGTAACTGTTATAGTCTTCAACAAAATGACATTTTACTATATAAGTCGGATTGATTTCTTCCTATTCATGTTGCTCTACTATTAGTTTCGTTATTGTATTCCACTTTATATGCTTTTCATGTATTTTGGTGCAATTTGGTTATTTTTTTCTTGAGCATATTTTTATGCTTCCATCTCATTGGAAATTAGAGTTGTCGTCATTCGTAAATGTAAAAAAAAGAAGAATTTGATTGGATTTAAAAATTAGACTGTCATTTAACTTTCAAAAGTTATAAATAAGGGTGCTCCAATTTTTTTTTTTTTTCTTTTCTTTCTTCTTTTTTTTTCAATTAAGGTAAGCAAAAAATAATAATAAATAATATATTACAACCAACCAACTAATTGTTCTCTTTTCTTTTATCCTTTCTATTTTTTAATCAATTAAGGTAAGCAAAAAAAAAACAATTCTCAAAAAATCTTTACTAATTGTTCTTCTTTTTATTTTGTATGTTTCATGTCAAGTGAAAGTGCCTATCACGGACACTTGACATCACGATTATAACCAGGGCACAGGAGATCAGATAGGCTGTACCTCCTACTCAATTGCTTGCGAACCTTACCTAGCAGTATTGAGGCTCATTATCCACCAAAGGAGGGGGTAGGCCCAAAATCCTTTGGTTTTGCGGAATCTGAAATATGGTTTCCCGTTTTTAGGGAACCCATATTTCAAATTCCGCCTTTTGGGAAAACAGGGGAACCCCTGTTTTTTGATTTTCTGATTTGTGGTGTCTGTAGCCATGTAGTCAATAAAAATTGTTTATTTTTCAATTCAATCTTTTTGGATAATATTTAATTAACTACATGGACTATAAAACAATCGTAAAATCAAATTTTTGGATAAAATTTCGTATTCCAAATATCGGCTTCACATGTTTTGTGGCTTTCCGTTATACTAAACATCACCAGAAAGGTTTGTATATTGTTTCAGTTAAATTTTGGATAACTTTATAGTTTTTATACTGTTATAAAAATCTCCCAAAATTACTACCAAACTAATAAAAAGTTTAGTAACGCATTCAAATACGAAGAACACTACATATGATTAATTTAATTTTTTATAAATTCTTTCATTTATATCATTAATTATATTTATTTTGAAGTTAAGTACTACTGTATTGTATACGAGAAACTTTAAACAATCCAATATTATAATATTTTAAAGCCAAAATTTTAGACAGAAAAACATCATACAGTAGGTGGATAAATGGTCCGAATGTTTTTCAGATTTTGACATTTTTGTGAATACAGCAAGAACCAATAACGCAACCAACTTGAAACAAAAACTGTTCGAAAGTATACAACTATGTTTATAAAGGACGCAAATTTATAAAACGATTGAGTTACTGGAGTTAAAATAATCAATAATCAAAAACGCTGTATGCATCCGAACCATTTTTCAGGGTCAAACAAAAAAATGCAAACTTATTAAAATCTACGTGATTATACATCACAATGTATTAATAACCAATAAAAAGAAGAAAAGAACCGATTTATTTTACTTTTGTTATTTATTTTCTGTTGTTTCATCATTCTTTCTTCACTTTTACTCATTGCTGAAATGTCAAAAGAATCTTTAAGAATAATCTTGCCAAAATATTACACTTTTATTAACGATACATCCAAAGGATGTATTTATACACACTCATTATTATAACTATTACGAGGGTTTTACTATCTAAGAATATGATGTAGATCAATACAGATGCATTGATCTACTATAACACCAATTATAGACTGAGACCTTGGATGTGAGACCTATGATGTATCTTGACATAACAATTGCCTCATATGGTGCCCACATTGTCCAAGGATGCACAAAATAATATCAAAAACTTGCTGAAATTTGGTTATTCTTACTGTACATTTATAAAACGTGTTTTGGGAGTTCATAAAAGTACTATTCGGGAATATAAACGCATGTTTTTTCCGAACATGGCGCCATTTCTATCTGGTCGACATACTTTAATTAGTGCAACATCTGGGATTACATTCCCAAAAAGGCTGTACTTGGTGAATTAAAAACAAGAAAAGATGTAGAAACCTGTTTAAATGATCTTGAAACTGAAATAAGCTATTTTAAACTTTTTAAATTACTCAAATCAATGGGCTTCAAGGCCGAAAAAAAGGAAAAATAAAACCTCTGCTCACAGCCACTCACAGGTCAAAACGGCTAAACTGGGCCAATACTCATAAAATTTGGACAGAAAATATTTTGTGACGTATGATTTCCTCCGATGAAACAAAAATAAGCATTTGGGGGTCTGATGGCATCAAATAGTGCTGGCAAAAATCAGATAATTAGCTTCAATTCCATTATTTGGAACTTACTGTCAAGCATGGTAATAGCTTAATGGTGTGGTGCTGCATCACTTACAATGGAAACAAATATGCCTCTCAAATTTCTGATGGCATCGTGAAGAAGAGGAATTACGTTTATATCCTTAAAACCACTATGAAGAATGCCTTAACTTGGTATGGTTTTGACTCTAAAAACATCTATTTTTAGCAATATCAGGACTCCAAATATACTCTAAAACTCACAAAACTATGGTTTAAAGACAAACATTTAACGCTAATCAAACTTACGACTAGCCAACTCAATTTCCAGATTTGAATCCGATTAAACACCTATGGCATTCCCTTAAACTAAAGTTAAACTCATACCCAACTAAAGCTAAAGCTAAAAAAAATTCAAAAATTATGGCAAAGGATTGAAGAGCAATGGGCCAATTTTACTAAGAAAAACTGTCAAAAGTATATAGATTGTATTTTAGTTAAAATTAATGCTGTTATCCAAGCCAAAGGTCATTATGCAAAGTACTAGTTTTATTTTTCATGTACTCTCACCACGGCGAAAATAATGTGCAGCAATCGCCACATATGTGCAGCAAATGTGGCATTTTTTTAGTCACAAAATGTGCGAAAAAGAGTCACGTATTTTTTTGAGTCGCCACATTTGTGCGTCAAATGTGGCGAAAATAATGTGCAGCAGATCACCACATTTGTGCATCAGATATGGCGAAAATAATGTGCAGGATCCAGAATTTGCTTCAGCTCAAAAATTAGGGTAAAAATTAGGTTTTTTATAGCTTAGGTTCTCAATAGAATAATTGCTTTATTAAATGGCATACAAATGAAAT
>JAEPRC010000499.1:0-33453 GCA_016758945.1 Mucor plumbeus
GATATGCTGTGGAACAACGTGGAGAACATGATGTAGATCATGTGAATACACTTTAATCTACTATAATACCGATTATAGACTGGAACATTGGATGTGCGACCTTGATATAGATATTGACACAACAACATTTTTCATAATATACAAGTATACACCCAGCAGAATTTGGTGCCTCAACCATAACCTACATATCACTAATTCATAAATTCGAAGTAAAATCTTCGATGCCTTTTAACCCAACCTTTGAATTAAGTTGCTTGTCAATTTTTTATTTTTTTGTTTCACTTTTTCATGATATCAATTTTCAAATCGTATCACTTTTGAATCACACCAATTTAATCTCCCTTTTTCCGCTTGTTTTGACATTCAAAAGTAAAATTTTGGTGATAATGCAGGTGAGCATTGTGCAATTTCATTCGAAAATTGTCGGAACTATTTGAAATTGAATTGTATGTTAATGAAATGTGAGATTTGTTGTAGTAAGATATAATATTTACCGAGATTTCTTTGAACAAAGTGTATTTCGTTAAGCTTTTTATCTTAAAAAATTTGTAGAGGTTGTTTCTGCTTATTTTTATACATTGTGAAACATAGGTTCAATTATAAACTATAGAAGAAGGCATATGAAGCTATTGCGGTGCTGTCCATTCCAAGTTCAAATAGTGAAATAGACATAAAATATATAGGTAAAGAAAAAAAGATGTAATATAGGTTTCGCACTTTCCCCTGTTTTTCCTTATTTCACAAGCTTCGTGTCACTTTGTTGCATCCACAGTTCTGTGTAGTTATCTTGGTTAAGATTATGGCACAGTTTAGTAGGACATGTTCTGTATTGCAGTGTAATATGCTATAAAGCTCAGTTAATATCGTGCAATATGAAATTATGGTATCACATAGGTTTGATTGGATATATAAACATGTACTTATTTAGATTAGTCTTAATTAAAGAAGTTTGGATATAAAAGAGATGCTTTCCATCTTATAATAAAGTTCTTTAGTTTTTGTGTGTGATTTAATTTAATCAGTTCCTTTATTAAATTATAAATTTTTTCTTACAACAATATTTATCTTAAATCTTGTGGCAATTCACACTTATTCATGTTTTATAATAAGAATATAAGGTTTTATGTTTACTTATGGTGAGATTATTCTGATATCACTTTAATTTGCAGCATCATGTAAGCTTTTACTTTACTTTTAAATTACAATATGTACGTTTCTTTACAAATACGTCTCCCCAATTGCTTTCTTAAATAAAAAATATAAAATAATGTTAAGTTTATTCATTAATCATCATTCTCAGCGCTAGTTAATAATTTTTATCATTTATTTCACGTAATATTCTTGTGAATTATTGAAAAAAGAACCGGTAGAATTGAAACATAATTTGAAACAGACGTAATCATGAGTGTTTAAAATATATAAAAAGTATAAATAAAAGGACATTTGATGAAATACTTTATACTTTTCTTTCGATATTTCAATTTTGCACATTTTACACATACTAGAAAGTAAGTTTTCAGATTTAAAGTCTATTTTTTTTGTTAATTTTGTTGGTATACTCAAATTTTTTTTATTACTAGCAGCAATATCACTCTCTGTGTGATACAATATGTCTTTTTGAATTGCCGAAAGTAAATATATAAGATATATTTATATAAATATAGCTCAAATAAATACACAGTAGTTATTTTTTTGTTAGTGACTACACTGATTTGTTTAGTTAAGAGGAAAGCGTGCTATTGAAAAGGTGAATCATATATCATATACATAATCTATATTTTTTAGAAATTATGCATTAAGACTTTATTTTAGAACTTAATGTGGTTTTGACAAAAAGATCAGTCAACAAAGAGGTAAGTACTACTTGCATCATATTATTTTGAGTGCAAATATCGGCTTTTCGAGGGCGTTTATAGCTATATCCTTATTGTTAATATACAATTATAACCAATTAATTTAATATGATCTATTTTTTTTAAAATAAATAATCAATTTTCATCCCATAAATATTCATATTTTGTGTTTTTATTATTCCGTTTTTGATTTTACAATGATGCTGCTAATGTAATATAAACCTCAGCTATCTATTTTTATTAATAAACCTCCTTTTTTACCGTTTTTACCCATAATATATGATATCTGATAGATACGGAATCTGATTTTAAGCATAAAAATGATACGATTTATTGACTGAAACAAAGAAATATCTACCACCAATGTCTCATTTGTTTTGGATTTTGTCCCAACATTTGATTTTTAAAAGGCAATTATTAAATAAAGCAAAAGTGATCACTGAATTTCAAGCTTACTTCAAATAAGATGAGTTTAATTCACTTTATAATTCACATATGATTCACGTACGTAAATGGAATCATTCTTTGTAATTCACAAAATAATTCCAAAGTAATTTACTGGGTGAATTATGATTTTTTGCCTAGTGAATAGTATAGCTTAATTTTTTGCTGAGATATTAAAACCCAAAGTTTTGAATTTTTAGCAGTAAAATCCTGTAAAAATTTGAAGCATTAGCACTGAAAAAGTTATACCAACTTCTGAAGCTAGGATATTTCCAGATACGCGTTTTTGGATTAAAGCTGAACATTTCAGGTACATTGACACGTAGCAATGGTTTTTTAGTATTGTTTTAAAAAAAAAGTTGGTCAAGGAATAAAAGTCAACCCCACTTTTTAAGGCAAAACAGTAAAATTTACATGTTTTTGAGTCTTGTGAAAACTAATAGAGTAAATTTATGAATAGGCAGCATATTTAGACCAATTTATATATATTTAGAAGTGTTTAAGGTATATCCTAAAAAGTTTTTAGCATGAAAATATTTTATAAAAAAATTGGGGGGCTCCGATTTTGAAGATGAATTCAATTGTGCATCTCAAGTAGTAGTATCGAGCATTTTAATTATGAACGACAAACAATAGTATGCTTGAAAAAAATTAGATACAAATTATGGGCTGAAGTTTTCTCGTACGTGTCTGAGAAATTTTTTTACATACAATGTACTGCATCACGATTTAAGAACCATTTTTTGAACAATTCTACTTACACACAATCTATAACCTTATGATTATATCACATGAATATTATAACAAAGCGTCTTTTTAGTAGAAATCCAGACTGCATGATTGTACAGTTAACGTTTAAGACACAAATTAATTGCATTTAAGTACGCTTATTAGCGTAGTACAAAGTGGATATATTGAATGCATAACTAGCCTATAAATGTAACAATATTGCATACACAAGCCTTCTTCTGCTCTGCATAATTTTAATCAATTTAGAGACTTGAAGAATGACTATAATTAACGTATTTTATTACAAGTAAGTGCGTTTTTAGATCTTTGTCTTTGTTCTGAATTTCAGTAAAGGGGCCAAAATTTCCAAAGGGCCAGCCTTCTTAAGGAATTCATGCTAAAGTAAATCAATTCATGTATCAGTTTGTAATCCAGGCGATTTTTAAATATATACTTACATTAATAAGTTCCAATGAGTTTGCTCTAGATCTAACATCTACACAAAGGCATACAGCTAAGAAAGATTTCAACTCATTTGATAATCTTTCTGGATTCTTCAGAGTAGGAGTACCGTTAGTAGCAATTAAGTATAAAGCCTTTAAAGGCTCTTCATCAAGATAAGGTGGTTCATTTTCAATCATTTCAATGGCCATGATACCAAGAGACCAAATATCAACCTTGGCACCGTATTCCTTTTGTTTAACAACTTCTGGTGCCATCTAAGATTGCAATTGATATAAATAAAAGGGGTGTAATTCATGTTTAATAGTACTTACCCAATAGGGAGTTCCGACCATAGTAGCACGCTTTCTCTTTTGGTCAGTCAATTTTGCACAAAAACCAAAATCACTAATCTTAACATGACCTTGAGAATTGAGTAGGATGTTGTCTGATTTAATATCTCTGTGGATAATATTTTGTGAATGCAAATGATGAAGACCTGCAACAGTTTCAAGACAAACTGTTGAAATTTGTTGTTCTGTCATTTTGCTGTTGTTATCAATTACGTCTGTCAAGGCACCACCTTCCATAAATTCCATAACAACCCATAAGTCAGCATTTCCGATAAGAAAAGAATCGAGAAAATTAACTATATTTGGATGTTGCGATTCTTTCATGACGAGAATTTCATTGACAATGAGTTCTTTGCGAGGTTGATGAGCTAAATCCATTTGTTTAACTGCCACCTTTGTATTAGTAGCAAGTGAGTTAGCTACGTACACTGAACCTGAAGCACTATAATTAAAAAGTTAGTATTAGTGTGAAATAACTAATTAGCAAAAGTTTTTACCCTTGACCCACTCGCTTGATTTTTTTATAGCATTCATTAGGATCTCCCTTTGATACAACAGAACCTATGCATTGAGGATTAGAATACTACATCCAATTATAAACAAAATCAGTCTTACGCAATTTCTCCATAATTTGAGCTTCAGACATTGTACTAATTCTTTGCTCAACCTTCTTCTTGGAGGATACTTGAGCAGCAGCCTTCTCTCTTTCTCTCTCACGGTGAATTCGTTCTCTTTCCCGTTCTCTTTCTCTTTCTCTCTCCTTTTCATTCTCCAATTGTTGTTGCTGTTGCTGTTGTTGTTGTTGTTCTCTTTCTCTAGAAACTTGCTGCTGTTGATAATAATCAACACTACTAGTACGAACAGGGATTCTTTGTCTTTCTCTTTCCTCTTGTACTTCTGATCCAAGTAATTTTTCAAGATGGGTATCTTTAATTAATTTACTTGGGATCGGACTTCCATTCTGATCTCTAGAAGGTAAAGCGTAATTGCCCTATAATAACTATATTTAAGAATGCGCACGCGCAGTATTCTTTGTGTAATCTACTTACAGGTAAAGCTGGAGTAATTACGTTTGCTTTTTGTGAAGGTCTTGGTAATGAAGGTTGTTGATGTTGTTGTTTTTGCTGTAATTGTTGTTGTTGTTGATCCTATGTTATTAAAATTAGTAAATGTCTGAGTAAATGAAAGAAACATTAGAGCATACCTGAATTTTCAATTCAGAAAGAGCCGCCAGTGCTGAGGGAGGAGGAGGAGCAGGCCTTGTTGGTATATTCTTGGGAGGTAATTTTACATTAGGAACAGGTTTCTTCTGAATTATAGAAGATGATGAAGAAGTAGGAGCGTCTGGTTGTTGATGCAATGAATTCTCTTGCATCATCTTAGCCCATCCCACGCCACTCATACGTTCAACAGCCCCTTGAAGTTGAGATGTACCATATTCTTCCTCTTCACGCTTTGTTTGTTCAGCATAAAATTCTAATACGTCCAAAACTGCTTGGGGATTCTTTGCTGCATCTTCTGCTGTAATAGCTGATCCTTTCAACAGACGAGTCCATTGATCAGGTAAACCCTATATTCGTATAAAATAAATAAGGTTTTAATAGTAAAATTTATCGTTACTACTTACTGTAAAAGCACCTGTAATTGGATCAAAACCAACATGAACATTATGAATAAAATTAGTAGGTCCAGATGTACCAACGGATGATCTCTGTAATTTTAAATATATGTCAAAAATTGTTTAATAAACAAAAATATCTATTAGAAAACACTCACATTGTAAATTTCATCCATCCAACTGTAAAGTTCTTCATCACTTTTACAAGAAACATAATACGTTTTATCTTTAGCTGAGATTTCAAAGCAATATGGCTTCAAATCTATTCTTGTTACTGATCCAATTTCTTTTAAAAATAACAAACCAATACATTGACCAGCCTAATAAGAAAGAGACTATATTTAATACATTCACATTGCGCTTGTGTATAATAATATACCTCATTTCGATGAAATGTTAAAGATTGATCACGTAAGACACAATATCTTTTAGACCAAATCCATGCTCTCAAGCCTTCTTCTTTTAAAGAAAGATATCCTTCTTTAATAATCTCAGGCATAATCTAAAACAATAAATAAAGTAGGTGTAAACCGAAAAAAAACAAGGAAAAAGATCAAAAAGAAAAGAAAAGGGGGAATATCTATATAATTGCAACGAAAGGTAATATTATAATGAATTTTTTTTACTCTAATTTTGTATTTTAGTTCGGAGATGTGAGGTTCTCTCTCTCACTTGTTTAGGCGGTGTTGAATGCAATTAACATGTACAACATCAAAAAAGAATATATGGGTGAAAATACCAAAATTACCATTTTTGTATAATCAGGTAAATTAAAAGAAAATAGAGTTCTTATTTTTGCTGTGCATATATAAATATCACACCGATAATTACACTATGTACTATTTATTCGGGGATTCTTGATGTAAATCTTCATAGCAACCATGCACAAAAAAAGGCCCATGGCAACCAGGAACAAAAAAGTCCATAGCAACCAGGAACGGTATCTATGGTAACCGAGAAACTTTAATTATATGCATTTATCCGATGAATTTATAGCGTACCCCCTCATCTTTTAAAGCAAGAATCCTCCTCCAACCCCCCTCTTTTTTTCATTGTTTCTATATATCATATTTATTCGTACGGAAATTTTAATAATTTATCATGGCAATTAACAAGAAATAAAGCTTTTATATATAATATACTTCCTTTCTCTTTTTCCCTCCTTTTTTTCTTTTTTTTTTTTCCTCAATATTCAATTATTGATCCAACTAAAACGGGTCTTTTTTTTTTCTTCTAATATCTTTACAGTTAATTTTGTTGCATAACAATCAATCAAATATGGCTATGCTTATGAAACCCGGTCAACCCATTAAAACGATAGGTCAGAATTTAGCTGGACTATGGAGACCATCGTTTGTTAAAGTAGATCAACGATTATATGTGTTTGGTGGAGGTGGAAATGTAACCGATAATTTGCATTATCTTGACTTGAAAAATATGCGCTGGGAGACTATTGAAGTATGTATGTAAATTATTGATTTTGACCTATTTTTTTTAATATGAGAGTATGCAGAATACAAATGGTATAGCACCATGTAAAAGATATGGACATTCAGCAACAAGATGGAGAGATTCAATTATTGTTTTCGGTATACATGAATGCATGTCTTTTTAATCAACCTCAACTAATATGCACATTACTAATTTTTAGGGGGTTGTAATGAATACCAAGAATATTGTGGAGATGTGCATATTTTCAATCTTAAAACGTCAACATGGCATCAACCCAATATTACAGGAAGTGTATCCTCCCGCTATTTGCACAGTGCAACTGTATTTGAAGATAAATTAATTATATATGGTGGATTTGCTAAGAGTTCAGATTGTACATATGTTTTGGATGAATTGTGTGTGTTAGATTTAAATTCGATGGTATGGACTAGATATCATGACATGCCGCCAAGATATAATCATTCAGCCACACTTGTTGGAAATAAAATGTACATTTACGCAGGCAAAGATGAGCAAGGAAATACAGTATCCGATCTATTTATGATTAATCTTCAAAAATTACCTTATACGCCTCATCTAGTGCTTGGTGGTAGTCAACAGCAACAACAATCATGCAGCTCACGTATGGTTCTTTTGAAAAGTCAACATTTTTGTGATACAGCATGTGGTAAATTATTAGTTTTTGGAAGATATTTAAACAATAACAACAATAGTAATAAGCACCAACAACAACAGCAAAATAGTCCCGAATCAACATACAGTTTATGGATGTTGGATTTGGATACATTAGAGTGGGAAAAGCAAGAATGCGACGGACATTTTGAAGTTGGCGGGTGGAATTATTTTACTATAGTCAATGAAACATCCGGAGAACAGACAGATACTCAATCTCAAATCAACATTAATAATCTATTATTTCTTGGAAATACGGATCCTTATAGACCACAAGGATATGATCATTTCAGGTAAATTCTCGGTAATTTTTTCTTTATTTTTTATTAATATTATTTCCCCACCCCCCACCACCACTACCACCCTTTAAAAAGAGATGCCTTAGTTATACATGGTGAATCGCTAGGTTTATATGATATTGCTGAGCCAAGATTTACTACAGAATTTGTTCAATTATTAAATAGTCCAGAATTATCAGATTTCTCCATTATTGCAGCGAATGGAGAGGAAATTTATGTGCACCAAGTCATTTTATTAACACGCTGGCCACATTTCAAGAATATACATAAATCTGGCATGTCGGAAGCAATTGAAAGAAAGATGACAATACCGGAACCAGTACAAGTTATTATGGCGTTTTTAAAGTTCTTATACAGTGATCGATTAGATGAATCAGAACCTTGGCAAGTTGTTTGTGATTTACTGGTAATGGCCAACATGTATTTGCTACACAGACTAAAGAAATTATGTTGTGAGAGACTTTATAGACGCCATATGGCTATTGATAGTTGTGGGTTAATATTTGAAAAAGCCATTATGGCAGAAGAAATTGGATTGAAATTACTTGCTCTTAGTTTTATGTTTCAAAATTATGGTTACATATTAAAATCAAATATGTTGATGGAATTACCTCCTTCTATAAGAGAAGAATTTCTTGAGGCTGTGCCAGAAGAGGCGGTGCTTGAGGTAGGACGATCAAGATATATTGCAGCAGTTGCGCCTGTCGCTCAGCACTCACAATCTCAACAAAATGTAATTTACACGAGTAACTCTAGTCATAATCATGTATATGTTAGTAATAATAGCAGTATTTCTCAGCCTGTTAGTACTACAACTACTACTGGCACATCTACTATACCAACAACTAACTATCACCACCCTCATCATCATGTTCATCTTCATCATCACCCTCAAAATGTCAATTATGTGACAACTGATGTGATACTAAGTCAACGCAGTACCCAAACAACAAATGAATTAATACCAATTAATAGCAGTGCTTCTAATAATACTCCTTCTAATACTGATATGACCGTAGAAGTTTAATTTTAAATAAAATTGATAAATACCACAATTCGATGATTTAGCTTGAATGAATGTCAATTCAAATTTTGCACCTGAGGAGTATGAAATTTTTGAAATCAATTTGAGCATAGACAGTGTCATGTCCTTTTTAGTGGAACCATGAACGATTAGCATCAAAAAGATTATTATTTTCAACATGATTTGTATATCTAATAGGGACTTTTTAAACCTAAAGTTTCCATATTTACAGAATGTTAGTTGAATAAATTTAGAATAATCTATTAAAAGAAAAAAGAAAAAAAAAATCAACCAAAAATCCTCTCCCTATTAATTTATGTGGAGAAAAAGAGAGCCAAGAAAGCGGCTTATTAACCCTTGAGTGGGCCACTTTCTTAAATTACACAAATTCAATATAAATAGAACTTTTGGAGATTATTGGTCCCGAAGAATGTTGTTGTATTACTAGAGATAAAAATAGATTTATGTTTAAAAGTTATATAAAAGGACCAAGTTTTTTTTTACGAAGATCATTTTTTATTATTATTATTATATTATCATTACAAAATAACAAACATGTCAAAATCTGTACACTTCAATACTGAAATTACTACTTTCACCACTTATAGTGCTGATGAATATGATAGATCATGCTTTGCATCCATTAAACCTGTCCAATACACATTCACTATTCCTATTACTGAATCTATTACCCCCGCTAAAAGCATTACATCCATTCAACAACATCAAGACAGACCCACAATCAAGCCACTTAATTTATCAATCATACCCAATTCTCGTAGACGTGCTCTTGAATCACCTAATGCTACAGAAGCACCAAGAAAAATTAACAAAAAGCCAAAATTAACAATCAATACTCAATCGTTAACACCTTTGTTCTTTTCTGGTTTATCAACACATTACAAATGTAAAAATGAAGATGACGAAGAGGAACATGGCTACTTGATTCCTGCTATGGCCTGTTAAACATATAAACAACAAATACAAAATACCTTTACATATAATCCCCTTGTACATCATTTTTCTCTTTTTACATATATATATATATATATACAGATAAAAAAGCATTTGCTTTCATTTTTTTCTTTCCTTTAATTCTTTTTTTTTTTTTTTTTAATAAAAACAGTATTTTACTTGTATAAAATTATCTTTTTTAATGGAACTCATTCTGAGAATGGATCATTTCTTAAGCTTGATACATATGAAATATACATCTCCCTTCTCCTCCTTAAAAACATTAGTCAGTTTAGTTGATCCTCAACAAGGCTTATATATTTGTAACGCAATTGTAATTTAAGGTACCATGGCTTAAGCAAGTTTATCAGACCAAGAAATCTTTAAATTTCATTTTTTCAATCCTATGATCTCTGTCTATTTGTATGGCAATTACTGTTTAATCGCAAGCCAAGCATTCATATGTTTGAATATTTCAACCTCCCTTCATACATGCAACAAAAGTGTGGCTGGTTGTGCTTCATGCTTGTGTAATGCTATTAAGTTCTTAATTTAGATCATAATAATGTACAAAGCTTTTCTTTTTTTTTTTTTTTTTTTTCTTGTCAATTATGTAATTCATGCAATATAGTGATAAATCTATATTTATAATATAAGGAGTAGCATCATCAAGGCTAAGCCTTAGTTTCGCATCTTGAAATAAAAAGGTAAAGGCTTCTTCACTAAAAATAAAGAAATATTTATCTTCTAGCAAAATATTTATTCTCAGTTATTTCATACATGTATGATCACTTGGCAGAAAGTATCGTGTTGTACTTACTGTATTTCCACCATCAATTGGTTGCTTTACTGACAAAATTGATCGGATTTCAAATTTCAATTGGTCTCTTTCCCGAACCTCAATTGATTCCTTTTTAAGATCGCTTTGTTAAGTACAGTGCTTTCAGTCCCAATTGATCAACTTCTTAAAAATTTGGTTACCTAAAAATGAATGTAAACTTGACAGTGTTGATATATCCAAATACATATCAGTGTACATATTAGGTATCATCATTTACTAGTATTCGGAGCACAGACCTTCAGATGTAAACTATGATTGGTTAATTTATCTTGACATTTTGATCTGAAACATTATTTAATAAAACAACCTTTTTCTCGTAAACATAATTTTATATTATTACATACGAATCCTATCGTATATTTATTGATATTACAGAGAAAAAGTACAACACATTCGTTTACATATATATTTGTATAGTTTCCATTTATTTTTACAGTTGGTAAACAAACTATCAGTCATATATATAATTATTTCCTTAAACATTTCATACAAGAAGTAACTCGAATATATCAGTGTAAAAAATGGACCGGTCCAATATTGACATTGTGTAAGAAAAATGGACTGGTCCAAAATCAGCAGAGAGAATTTCTTTTTATCTGAGCTTTTGTTTTGTAATTCCAATCCCAATATACATTTCTATGGAGATAACAAAAGAGCAAGCAATATGTATTTTTTTTTTTTTTTTGTCGAGAATATACTCAATTTAATGTGGCAAAACTTTAAAAAAGAATGGAGAGTTTTGAAGATGTCGACATTTACTTCGACGATTATCCATACAAGTTTTTTTTACTTACTAATGTACAAATTGATTCTGAACATTTGAAATATAAGAGATACAGTATCTCAAAACCCCTTCCAGAAACAACTTTCATAGATTAATAAACACCAACTTGGGAAGCACTTATCAATATTTTAAGTCTTCTTGACTCTGGATGCTTTATTTATTTCAAAGAGTACGAAGAGTACATACAAAAATAAACTGATATTTATAATAAATTAATTTCATAAAATAGTGCCATTATTTTGACCATCATTTTGACCTTTGTTCGCATGGTTTTCAACAATCAAATATCTTCATTACTATTTAATAGCTGGTCTCTTTCAAAGGTCTTGAAGCCATTTTCATAAAAAAAAAAAAAAATCAATGATTATTTTTTTTTTATACTCTTGTGGTTCCTAAATTGTTGGATTTGTTAGCCATTGTTATTTTACTTTTGTTTTATTTTTTGTTACCTGACAGATCCTTTAAACCAGAAAAGTTGCTTGAGAGTCCAGCAAAGTCGAAAGAAACAATACAGATAACCATTAAAGACGAGACGAGCTTTAGACGAGCTTGGTCAAAACTTTTGATGACGAGTTGAGCCTTATACTACACAAGCTCGTTTGGGGAAGACGAGCTTTTGACTTCTTTTCAAAAAGCTCGTACGAAAGATACGAGCTTTGTGTTAATTTACATTTTATGACAATTAGTAAATGATATAATATTACTAAACATCATAAGTTTGCCTTACTTTAGACAATTGTCACTTGAAAGACAAAATAAAGCACTTCTGCCACATTTGAGCTCGTATGAGGTGAACGAGCTTTATTTAAGCTCGTTTAATTTCAGCGAACCTCGAAAAAATCTCAGTAGCGTGAAACAGGCTCGGCTTGTTCTATATGCCTAAATACAGATATCATCGTTAGGTTCGACTGACAAAAAGTCAACCTTATTCTTGTTGCACCACTTATTAAAAGAAAGTAAAGTTTTATCATCAAATCTGTCAGTGTATTTCCAGATTACACCAAATATCTCCTTTGTTGAAACCGTTTTTAAGCTATACAAAGAACCAGAATAATACTCATTCAAGGGCCGGTAAACGCTATTAATAAAATTAACTATTTGAGCATCGTTCACTGTTCTATTTGATTAGTAAATGTTATACATTTGGGTTTTTGAAATTTAGAGCTAATCACCAAAAGTTATGTCTTTGCTTGTTTCTAATTCTTCTTAGTTGTTTGGCACGTTCCTCTGAACTGGTAGTCTTTCCAGACTCGACAATAGTTCTTCAGTTAATCTGAGCGGTGGTTATTGGATTAATATTGTCTATCACATACATCTGATGAAACTTGTTTGGTTTTAAAAAAAAAAACTCAATATCAGGTAACAATATAATGTTAACATTAATGAAAATTTCTCTTATTCACATACTATAGTGTAGTCATATGCATGGAAATAAGATAATTTTCTCAAATATGCATCAAATACGCACATTTGCATGAACTGTCTACTTTTTGTTGGAATACATAAAAAAGGTGGCAATCTATATTTATATATTATATATTTGAGTGTCTATAAATGACCTTTCTATGAATAGACGCATTCAAAAACATATGTAAATATAGTAACTAGTGTATAGTTATACGCCTAGTAAACATTGTTTTCTTTGATCAGTAATTAGATCAAACTCATCTATAAAGGAAAATTAAACTATTTATAATCTAGTAAATATAATACCGAATCAAGAGATACTATAAATCCTTGTAGAACTCATTTTTCTGTACTTTTAGATTTATTTATAAACACATATTTTGCATTTTTCTGATTGGTAGTAGGATCTACGCATGGTGTGATACAAAATTATATTTACACACACATTTACGCCTCAAAAAAATGCGTAATATATTTAATTATATAAGGGAAATTTTGGCTTAGTTGCTAGTGATCTGATAATATTTACAAACCAATTTGTATACTTTATTATTAGATAAATTAGGGTTGGAAACATTACTTGAACTATAATAATTTTAAATCACTGTATATTATACTGTATGTAATTTAATGAAATGCATCTCAAATTACTCATTTTACGTCAATGATAAAAATAAAGAATATTAACAACCTGATTCAAGGAGCTATAACAGCTCAGATAACTGCTTTGCGCATCTATAATTTGTATATAAATTATAGGTACAGGTCATTTCAACAGCTTCATTTTATCAACTTATCTGCTCATTCATATTTAAATTTACCCTAAACAACTGATTAAACTTTACCAACAACAAACATATGAAAGCCCTGTCGAAACTATTTTCTGTTGCCCATGGGCAGTCCTTGCTCGACTGCAGACCCCAAAAGCCTTGGGTTCTCGGCCATTCTCTTCTCCATCTGATGGATCACCATCCTTGTAAGTAATAACAGTTCAGGAATAAAATTCTGGTCTAACGTGCCATTCTTTTATAGCGGGATCAAGTTTATAAACAAATTAACATAAAATCTTCCAAGATGGATATCGCTACCCTTAATCCGTAGATATCAGAGCCTGCTTTTGCTGGCGTGAGTGATCGTAAAGATCCAATGATAATGCAAGGCAAGATTTCAAGTTACTAAATAATTGCGCCACTTTTTTTTTTTTTGTATATCCTTGTTTTCCTTCTTCTTCTTCTCTTTGGTTATTATTTTTCCTCCTCTTTATTTGACTTGTGTTAGCATTGTATAATTTTCTTCTGAATTTAAACTATTACATTTAATTAATTTTGACTATAAAATACGGATACGTAATCTTAGGAGTAAAGCAATAAAGTGACAAAGTGGCACATAACTAGCTCATAGATCAAATATTTAGTTAGTGCCGGTTTAAGAATCTTGATTTTCTTAATCCTTACTCCTATTTATGTTATGACCAACCTAAATTTTGTTTATAGCGTATACTAATTGGTAAATAAGTTTAAAGACAATTACTCATTCACTAGCTAGTCAAATGTTAAATTTATTTGATTGCAGTAATATAATCTTCAAAATCAAAGCGTGCTCCCTTTTCTACAACTAACCGCATACAAACCACATTTTATATGTACTCTGGGCGCTGTTAAATAGATGTGAGTTAGTCGCATTATGCTACCTATTTCTAGATTTATTCTATACATTACAAAAGACTTAAAATTTGTAAAACTCGCTGCTTTTTCTTTAAAATTGAGTCCCGTTTTTCGTCCTTGACCTACTTTTTTTTTCATTAAACAACACCAAGAAAAAATTATATGCCAATGTACCTGAGATGTTCAACTTTAATTTAAATACAAGTATCCAAAAATGCCCTAATTTTTCCAGTTGATATTAATTTTTCAATGCTAATGTTTCAGGTTTTTACTCGCATTTCGCTATTAAAAACTAAAAACTTTCAGCTCTCATATTTCTACAAAAAATCAGCCTATACTAAAAGTTTTAAATAATAAAACTTATTTATTTTAAAGTTCTTTATAACATGTTGAAGTATAAAAAAATTTTGGGCACTTTTTTTTTGATATTTTTTGTAGGAGATTTTAGAATATTCGTTAAATTGAGCAGCAGCTATTTTTTATTCCTGCTATAGAACCTAATGAGCTCTGTTAGGTCCATTTTATTTTTTTTAAGTATTAATTTTTTGTCGAGATATTCTCAAAAATGCGTAAAAAAAGAATATCCTTGATTTTGCTTCCAAATTTTGAATTTTAAAAAAAAAATTAACAAAAATCTTGTTTTCTTTACAAAAAAAAAATAACTAAAAAGCTCATCAATACCTCAATCGATAGACAATTTGACTGCACATTATATCAATAACTTAATTTAACATATATTTATAAAAAGTGGTGCATATCTTCAATAAGCCTTCGAAATTTCAATTGCATTTTAAGTAAAACTAAATGTGAAACATTTGTCCAGATTCTGTTTGGATAAATTCAAAATTTAAAACTGTATAAAAGTCATTTAGTGTACTAGCTTAACTTACTTTGCTGTTCATGAGCCATTAGATAATTTTGTTTTTTGAGCCATTTTTGGATCAATTTATCATCAAATTGATTTTGGGACTTGGTTATTTAAGTTTTAAGCTATAATGTAAATTATTATTTTAATTTTCTCGGCAAAAAATCAATACGTTTTGGTAAAACAAAAACGATAAAGTAGTTGCCAATGGGATATACTTTGAGACTGCAGAAACTAGCACTTTAATTTAGGTGATCAATTTTTTTCAATCGATTTTAGGCTAATTTTGGTCAACATTGAGCCAGCTGGCACCTATATTCTGGTATTAACTCTTCTGCTGTCGGAAATATATCAATAGCCCATAGAAGAGAGTTACATTCTCGTTGAAGATTTAACATAATGAAATTTAATATTGAGCGAAAATTCTGAAAAGCATCTAAAACCTATTTTTTATAATCGTAAAATACTTACAACAAAAAATCTTATCTCTCCGAATCTCAACTTGAATAAACTCCAACCTTACGTGAAAGTAGGTACACTTCTCGGACACAACTAACTTCAAGGACAGCTTTCACATCTTACTGTATATTGAGAAAATCATTACCAAAACGCACCTATAGCTTGTTTCTCACTCTATAATATCTTATATATTGAAAAGAGTTAAAAATACAATTTATATATATATATATACATTGATCCTGGTAAGCATCCACTTTACATAGTAGACACTGGTATGCATAGTCATTATATGTATCTGAGATATATCAGCTTCCATGAATCATCGTGCATTTGTTAAGTTTGAATAAAAAGTTGTTTAGCTGCTATTTGCATCTACTAAAATTAATAAGCTCACCAGTTCTCGCTGAATGCGAATCCAAATAAGCACCTGTTGCAAACGTATAGATAGTACGCCGGTACGTCTAGTGTTAATTCACAGAATTGCAAAACTTTCAGTCTCTTTGAGTTACTGTGAAAACAACGGGGAAATGAAAATGATCTATCAGAATTACAACATTCCAAAATTAGAGAAACTTTGACAGATCTAGGATGCTCCATTGTTCCATAACTGGTTCCTGTCTATCAGGAACTAACAATAAAACATAGATTATAGCAATATTGTCACTGAAACATAACATATTACATATCTACACATTTATCAATTAATAATCATTTATATTATTATTTCTAATGGGTCCGTGTCCATTAGATTTTATCGCAAATATCCAATAACTGTATAAATTCCTATTCAATCCATCTTAATAAATGGTACTTTTTATGTTGGATTTATTTCATACAAACCTTGATAAATCAGGAAACACTTAAAATTTTAAGCTATTTTGTATGGAGTGCTTCAGACAGTTTTTGAAATCTTTTATAAAATCAAATAATGGTTCAAAATTGAATTTTAAAATTATACATAAAACTCAGGAAATACAAGAGTAGTATATCTTGGTTTTATTAGCTAACAGCTGCTGATAAAGAAGTTGTTTAGCACAAGTTTATAAAGTATATATATATATATATATATTTCTCTTTTTTTTAACAAAAAATATAGCTACTTAAAAAATGCTCATAATTTTAATAAATAATGTTAATCCAGATGGGTTGAGAGTTTCAAAATATTTACTATAGCTATAACAATATTCAAATTTATGATGTTTGTATTCTGCTGATGATTTTCTGATTAAATTTTAGAGATCAGACTTCCACTTTTTTGAGTGGACTTGTGGTTTGGCATACTGGCAGATAATTTCAAATCAGAAATAGCACTGAATTAGCCAAAACCGGAATATATGGAAATGACAGCTACCGAAAACGTCTTTCTTATACGTAATTAAAGTTGTAGTGCAATGTGATTTATCAAAATTAGGAATTGTCGAATCACCAATTTAGAAAAACTGCCAACCTGTTATGCTTACTACCACGATGTAAAACATATAATACTGCACTTCATGCGTCTATCATCATATTACTATTGAATTATAGAAACATGATTCCATTATATATTTATATTTATACAATATTCATATGTCCATTCTAATAATATTATCATTTATATTTAATACACTCAAACAACTAGCATATAAACCCTCTCTATAAGCTCATAATAACACAACGGTACTTTTTTGTCCAAATAATTTCTATATGTTTATCTTTCAATAAATTACAATATGTTCTATATCAATTTTAAAAAAAAAAAAAAAAAAAAAAAAAAAAAAAAAAGAAACTAATTTAGTTAACTGAAAGCAAATTAACATCAGAAATGTACAAGAAAATTGTAAGCTTTTATTTCTTGAACAAATTAATACAGGAAAGTTGCGTTTGGAAATTTTGTATATATTTTTCAAAAAATTTGGCTTTTGTTAACATTTGCATTCTACAGTTCTACTATAGTCATGTTTTTAGCAGAAATATTATATTAAAATTTATTGAAGTTACTGAATGTAATAAATGTATTGATATTTTGTGCCCAAAGTTATGAAAGAAGAAATTATACAAACTATTATATCTTCTGTGTTACTAGCTTAAATAGTTTACTAGGCTTGCTAAGATTTGAATGGATTATAGTAGTTTTAATGATAGACATGGTATATTTATTTTTAAGGATTGATGAGATGTTACCAATGGCTTCTATTCGATTTACTAGCAATTATGTATTTTATTTAATATAGTGGAAAATTTCATGGTCTGTTTTCAGACACCATGCATAGTATATGGCCATGTTTGAATTGTAAAAGCAACATTCCTTTTTTCCTCTGATGTATGCAATACCGGTGTATTTTTATGTCAATAAAAAAAAACGCAATAGTAAATATAACACGTTATTTGGCCGTTTGCTTTATTGATGTTTAATGAAAAAGGGTATTGCTTCTATTCTGGAATTATCGTTGTACAGGAATCTGTATTTGATTAAGATAAACAAATTATGTAGAATCCCTGAAATCAGCAGACCAATCATAATGAAAAATGGGTGCCTAAATTATACAGAAAACAAAGGGAACTATTAATAGCATCCACCATGCAGCTATATTTAAACATTGAAGATCTTTCTGTCTTTCGACATCTTTCTTCCTTTCTCTTTAATTTTCTTTTTTAAATGTCAAAATCTGTACAATTTCATGTTGAAAACCCTACAGTCTGGGTTACATATGGTCCAGCTGAATATGATAGGTCTTCTTGTTCATCCTCAAGCATGTATAAATTTGCTCCAACAACATCTCCACCACCACCTGTCAACACCACAAGCACAAACAATCAAACAAAGCAGTCAAGACCCTTTATTAAGCCACTAGATCTATCAATGATACCAAATTCATCAAGACGTAGTGTTGATCCAGGACTAGATTCCATTATAAATAAAAAAACAACCAAATTATCTGTAGATACTCGAACAATGGTACCATCCTTCTTTTCTGCTCATTGTGAATACCAAGAAGAAGAAGAAGGACTAGATGACATTTCAATCCTTATAATGGTATACCGATTGAATAAAGATACTGTACATTTGTAAATATATATATATATAATTGTGTGTATAAATTTTATTATAATTATTGAAATTTTTGATTTTCGATATGAATCTATTGCGAACGCATTTTCTCAATTGTGGAAGTTTTAATCACAATTTTTTTGGCCAAAGGAGATTGACGGGGTGATGATGAGGGCGATGTTGTTGATGATGATGCTGAAGCTGCTGATCGTTTTGCTAATACATCATCTTCTTCGTCATCGTTTATTGATTGCTTACGTGATTTAAATGGTGGTGGAGATAAACTAGCTTTTGCTATTTTTATTGCTTCTTTTTCTTCTTGGTCATCATCATCATCATCTTCATTACGATCCTTTCGTTTTAAAGATTGATTTGTTTCTTCTGCTTCTTGTTCTTGTTCTTCTTCTTTTTCTATTGCCATAGAAGTTGGTTTCACTTTTTCTGTTTCTTTAGTAGTTTTGTTCTGTACTAATATTTTTTCCTCCTCTTCATCATCTTCACCTTCATAACTTACTAAAGGTGTTTTAATGATCTTTCCCTCTTTGGTTTTTTCTGATTCGATTGGTATCTGCGCTGGTGGCAATGAATCGTCTTCGTCAGATCCATTAAAATATTCTTCTTCGTCATAGTCAACTGTTGATGAAGACCAACCATCATGGTTATCTTTCTTTTCGGATTTATCACTAAAATAGAAATGTGTCAAAACACTGAATCAATAATCAACTAAAATAGCTTTCTTACTTGGATATGCTTTCTTCATCGGCCTTGTCATCATTTGATGCTGCAACTTTCATGTTTTGTTTATATTTTTCCCTCAGTTGTTCGCAGGTTGATATATATGTGATAGTGTCCAGCACTGTACCGAATTGTGTAATTAAATGATTCACAAGAATCTTAATATTTTCCTTTCTAATGAATTCCAGTAAATCAAGACAAGCAGAATTTAATAAGCAATCTTGACCGTTTGTATCTAATAATACACGTATTGTTGCTTCAAATATATTGTTTTTTATAAGGTTTCGATTGTAAAATTCATCACAAATTGACACGCACACTCTAAAAAATCGTAATCCACCTGTTCCATAAAAGAATGTTAGTAAAAAAAAAAAAAAAAAAAAAAAAAAAAAAAAAAATGAATGCAATTTTCGTTAAATTGTATTTAATACCTAATTTAATGTATACATATTTTGATCTATATAATTGCGAAACTCTAGCAAATAAATCAGATGATAGTAAAATATATTTACTACGGAACCCATGATTTCGAATAGCAAAATACAAGAATTCGCAAATATATAAGCATAATTGTGCCTGATCCTGTGTTAAAGCTAATGGCTCAACAGGACCTAAATTATACATTGTATTAGATTTGATTGAAATCTTTTTGTATATTTCATTCATACCTTTTAACAAAATGGGCTTAATCTCTAGGCTCTCAATTGGCTTTAGTAGAGTTTTGATGTATTTATCGTAGAATATTTGTAAGAATTCGTCTGTTTCTGGCGCTTGCTTTAAAGGCTATTATAAAAATATATAATTGTTAAATTTGACATGCGGCAAACCCAAGTGAAATACATACATCATTCATAACAGGACCACCTGGTGAGTTGCCATTGGGATCTAATAAGAGCCGCAAAACTTCAAAATATTGCACTTTTAAATCATGATTTGAATCTGATGCAAATTGCTCAACAATAGTACTGATAAGAGGTTCTGTATTTCGTTCTTCTTTGGCTTGAAGTAAAAGATGACCGCGTACACAAGCGACATCTAGATCAGTAAATGCGGCCAAAATATTTAAAGAAGCTATACGAATAGATCTTTCTTTATCTACAAGAGAATAGTGCATCAAATCAAATAAACCATAGTCTGCAAGTGATCTATATAAGCTGACACGAACTGAATTTTGCATTTGTTTAGTGAGACCACATAATTGATGTACAAATCGTATGGTTTCGTTTCTTTTTTCTTCTGTCGTGTCCTGGCTTCGAACAATTTGGAATAGTTCGCCCAAAAAGATGTGGTTATTTTGAATGTGATTTACAATTTCGGCATGGTTTTGAAATATCATGTTATTTAAAACGCCCAACAACCCTTCATCTGTATCTCCTCCGCTTTGCAAAATGCCCTGAAGATATTCTAATCGAAATGTTTGATCGATTTTTCGTTTAATTGATTCGTCAGCCAAGTCTACAACTTGTTTTGTGTTTCCATGTGATTTAATAAATTCTCGATGCTTTGCTTTCATGCCAGGTGTATTTGGATTATCTTTAGTGGAGGAAATGGAAGAGAATTAATTATACAATTATAATAACTGAAGATTCAAATAATTTACATTCTAAAATGCCCATAAAGCCAATAATATATTCATCTCTAAGTAACTGTTCAATAAGGCCTTGATCATTTAATGCCACTAAAGAAAAAACACGTAAGAATACTATACAGCAATCTGATTTTTTTTTCATACTTACATAAACCAATTATTACTTTATATAAAAGATGTAAATCAACAATATCCTCCAAATCCTCGCAAGTTTCGAACATGGGTAAAATTTTGTCAAAATAATTCTATAAAATGTCGTGTGTAAGCAGAAAGTACTAAATATATGCTTGGTGTTTATCATTTACTTCAATTGTAATATATGTAGATATTTTATCCTTTTCATTTAATGTATGTGCTGCAGTGAAAATATCTGCAATTTCTTTCAAGTTCGATAATTCTGGGTCAGGTAAGCTTGTCATTTCAGGAGATTGTCTAGGTGGAGGTGTAACATCGCCACTGTCATCATCTAGCATTCGCATATAAATATCACTTTTCATTGACAAAATATCAATTGTTTTTATATTTACCTCCAGCAATTTTAGATCTATTACCATCTTGACTTTTGCCCATGTATTGCCTACAAATTACAGGAGTTAGTAGATACGCTTTCATCAAGATTATTTGTAAATTACCAAATCTCCTCACAGCCTGCTGGTTCTTGAAAACTCAAAGCTAAATCTCGAGTTTCATTCTCGGTCCAAACGATTAGGGTATCTAATTTATAACGTGGTAAAATATGAGCAAATTGTAAATTGTATGTTTGGATACTTTTTTATACCTTGCTGTCTTTGATACAATCGACGTTTCTCTACAATAGAAGATAATAAAACGCTATTATCTACTTCGGAATGAACAATTAATTGATCAGGCTCTCCATCTTTGCCCTATTATTTACATGTTAATATCGAAAAAGTTTCAGGGACGCGTTTTTTTCATGTATCATAAAAAAATTATCAAAAATAAAATTTACCACTTGATAGACACAAAAGCCTGTTCCTTTATCTTCCCAGTTAGTTTCTGCATTAAGCTGATAAAGTTTGACTCGATGAGCTGATGGCGAAGCATCTTGTTCAGTTGGTGATAGTTGCTTTTGTTGATTTTCTTCTGTCATAATATAATTAAAAGGGTGTATATGTATGCAAATAAAAAAAAAAAAAGGCGAGAGAAAAATTCAAATTAATCAATTTTTTTTTCCTTGATTTGTGATATTATATTAAAAATAAAAATAAAAAAGGATGTTTCAATTAAAACCGTTATGTCTATATGTTACTTTTTTCTCTCTTTCTTTTTAAAAAAGAAAAATGGATTTTAATAAATAAAAATAAAAAATAAAAAGGCTAATCAAGTAATAAATACCCTAACGACAAACTCAATAAATGAAATCCTCTGTCCTGTCTAAAGTTATTTTTTAAAAAAAAAAACCTTTTTTCTCCATTATTTGTAAAGGTTATGATTGGGCATGAAGGCGAGTGACGTTTCTCATGATTTTTTTTTTAAGCAGATACATTAAAAAAGAACCACACAAACCATCAGCAGTTTCCCAAAAACAAAAGTGTCGCACTTGCAAAAGTGTGTAAAATACACTTTTTTCATTTTTAAAAGAAAAAAAAAATCCACCTTTTCTATAATAAACTTGAACCTGTAAAGACGAAATTATTTTTTGACATCTTCAATTTATATGGATATTTTTTATTTCTAGATTGTTAACTATTTTAAGTGTATTCTAAAAGAATCATTCAGTTTAGTGAGATTTACCATTTTTTAGCGAAGCTATCGGACTTTAAATTATATTGCAACAACAACAAAATTGATAGAAATTTCGCATTTACATTTTTAAAGCAATTGTAAATACGTGATTTTATTAAGCGTTCTTCAGAGAGGATATTCTACCGGATCGGATATTTGCCGTCCCATTTTTATGAAAACCTTAGCTTTTCCAGTAACAGCATTATTATTATATGCTGTCCACGTTCTTTTTTATTTGGTTACATAATTATAAAGAAAAATAGAGAAACATAGGATGACCTTTTTTTTTTTCTTATCGTATTTTTTGTTTATAATTCTAAATTGTTTGAAACATGTTATCAACTGTGTTGAAAAAAATGACAGGAAATATTGGAGGTGAAGGGAAATAAATAATGTTATTTGTTTATTCTCCCCTTGAGTTTATCGTTTTTTTTTTTTTTTTTTTTTTGATGTATCATTCATCTGATAACCATATACAAACAAGACCAATGACCTTTTTTTTTTTTTGTTGTTTTTTTGTAAATCTTGCAACATTTCTTTATGATTTCATACAATACAACAATAGAAACTCTTTAATAAAACTAAACAAAGTTTATTTTAGCAATTTCACCAAATGAGCAATTTATAAATAGAGAGGAACATTACCATAGAAAAATGAGTAAAATGCGGAAATGTTGTAACACAAAAATTCGAAACAATTTAAATACTTTATATGGTCGTATTTACCCTGAATAGTCTTACCAAAAATTGTTGAAAAATGACGGAAAAAAGGCAAACCAAAAATGTATATATATAAAGACATACCTGTTAAGAAAAAAAAAAGCTTCATTTATCAAACTATTGATTTACTTTTTCTTTAAATATACATATACAAAATGTCCACAGTAAAAGGCATAGGTAGCTTTGGTAGCACTGCTTTATTAGTATCTTCAATGACTGTAAGTTGTTTGCATGCACATGCAGCTAGGATTTTGACATATTAAACTGTTTTATAGGGGCCGGGGTTATCTACTATTCCAGCATTATTCCAACAGGTATATTTATTGTTATGATACTATATTTTTAATGAAATGCCAACATTATCTGTTATATTAGTCTGGTTGGGCTGCTCCTGTATTCATATTCATCGTTGTGGCATTCTTATCAGGTTGTTCTGCTCTATTTGTTTGTGAAGCATTATCCAATATCCGTGGTAATGAAAAATTTCAAGCCAAAGTTGAATTAACAACTATTGCTCAAGTTTATTTGGGTACAAAATATCATTATTTCTTTCAAGTTATGCTCTTTCTGTCATTGCAATCTATCAATATTGCAAGTATCATTATTGCAGCACAAGTAAGTCTTTATCTTTTATTATTATTGTTGTTGTTGTTGTTGTTGTCTTATTTTATAATATGAATTAATATATCGTTTCTAGACATTCGATAGTATGCTTATAACTATCTTTCATGGCACATGTGGTTTAGGGGTTTCTCCTGGTGGTTGGTTCTGTGTTTCTGAATCATCTGGTATTGACGGCAATTCGCCTTTTCCTACTGATGATTACTTTATTTTTACATTTGGATATCTCCTTACTGCCGTACTTGTAATTCCTTTAGGTTTCTTTAGTTTGGTAGAGAATATTGCAGTTCAAATGACATCTTTTGTTGTATTGATTGGTATTTTAATTCAATGGACCGTTGCATTTGGTCAAGAAGGTTTAGATACTTCACTTTTACCTGCAAGTGGAAGTAACTCTTCTATGGTACTTGGTATAGTTATATTCAACTACAGCTTTATTACTACAGTAAGTATTTAATTATTCAATTGAATCAATGATACTGATATACTTGCTATTTAGATCCCTTCATGGGTTAATAGTTTAAAGCCAAATGTTAATATTCATCGCTGCATGTGGGTTTCAGTTATTATATCCACTATTTTCTATATATTGCTTGGTAAAATACATGCTCTACTTTATTAGTTTAGTATTGAATACTGATAATTTGTATAAATATAGGTATTTGTGGTGCAATGGCATACCAAATGGACTCTAATAGTGATATTTTAGCAATTTTAAGTGCACATGGTAAGTCTGTATTACACACAAACATAACTTTATTTATTAAAAAGTCGCATATTTGTTTATAGGGTCTACTGCTTCTGTGGTCACTGCTTATTTGTTTCCTGTTTGTGCCTTGATCACTTCAATTCCCGTTTTTACTATTGTCATTCGATCAAATTTGCTTCGTGGTGAAATTTGTAGTCCATCATGGGCATTATTTTGGTCAAATTTACTCCCTTGGTTGGTTTGCATGTAAGATGATTTAATTAAAATGATTAAATTGATTTATACTGACTTTTATATATATTATAGACCATTACAGACAAAAGATTGGGTCAATACAATTCAAAATTGGAGTAGTTTATTTTTTCAATCTGTAAATATAGTAGTTTTTTATTTTATTTTATTTTATTTTATTTTATTTTATTTTATTTTATTTTATTTTATTTTATTTTATTTTTTAGATTAATTAGAATACTAAAATTATTTATAGACTTGCAACTTTATTTTACCGTTCGTTTTATATTTTGTATCTAGAAAATACATTGCTTCCGTTGAGCCGATAAATACAGAAACAGATGAAAAACAAATTCATCAAAATGACAAATATTCAATTGCTCATCATCAATTAGCACCTCCATCTCCCGTATTACAGAATCCCGACAATAATGACGTTCGAATGTTTAATCCTGACGATAATTATTCAATTTCAATTAGAAGATCAAGTATTAGACCATCCAAACATAGTCAAATGGAAGTTGCCGCTTCTGCCTATTCGCCTGTATTAGATAAAGGTGGTTTACCCACAATTATTTATAGTAGTGATTTTGCCTCTTCAGTACCTGGCAATGTTAATGATGAAGGCAATAATAGATTATCAGTTAATGGTCTTGGAATATCTCACCCTCCATCTGATGCTTCTACAAAATTGGCTTTCCCATCAAGTCTTCCCGCATCTCCCAATTTATCAAAGACAGAAAAGAATAATTCTAGAACTTCAGCACCATCAACGCCTTATTTGGATAAATTATCTGTTCCCATGAATCAATCTTCCCCTCGTTCACCTGAAATTACTGCTGCTTCTCCTCAATCACCTATTAGGCCTATTAATTCACATCATTCTTCAATGTTGGCTAGCGTATTTTCTTTTAAATCGTCTGCTATAGCTCCGAATAATAACAACGATGAAGATAAGAAACAAGAATTACAGGAAGAATCTGCCAAATTAGACCGCTTCATTGCCTTTGAGCCTAAACCATGGTTTAATCCTTTTTATTTAGCCATTGTTGCATGTGGTGCCTTGTCTATTTCTATTTTATTTATGATCATTTACGATTTGACTATGCTTGGTTTAGGAACTGATGTATTTGGCTAACCCTAGATTCATTTATATATACGTTATACATACTTTAATCATACCCAATTTTTTCTGTATTGCATATATACACTTTACACATATAAATAGCATACTCTTTTTTTTACACGGCTAGTGTAGTTATACGATAACATTTATAAATAAATATTCATTTTTTCTTCAGTTTCATAATTATATGGTTTCTGATCTGGTGTCCTCAATTCAATCAATCAATAAATCAAAATTTGAAACATTCATTGCATGGAAACTCTTTCCTCAATTTACCGCTAAATTTGCCTTTTAAGCTTTTTCAAATTTATCAAGATGCTGCATAAAATGTACTACAAACAAAAAAAAAAGAGTATTTTTAGTGTTATATTTTGACATGGGGTCATCAAATCTGTTTCAACGCATGTGAGTATTAATTTCATTGACCAAAGGCGTCATTGAATAAATTAAGGTTAAACATACTCGGGGCACGCTGAAGAGACATACCATTTACAATAGACGTTCCAAAATTTTACTTAAAATGAGACATTTTACTTTTTCGTCAAACGTTATTGGTAAGCATACGCTGTGTTACTACTACTAAAATAGGCGTTTTAATGAAAAATGAAATGAAATGCCAGCATTATCTAGTCCTTGATGGTCAAATGAATGAACTAAAATATAGAAACACATTCATATTATAGAGTATATATTCTTAGTTATGTACAAAATAGTCAAAATCTACAAAAAAAGCAGTAATTTTAAAGAATTGTTTAATGCACTTTTTGCACAAATTTGAAGCTCAAAATTGGTCAAAACCATTTCTCAAATCATATACCTTGTTTTTATATTTTTATCTCAAATTTTCTAGGTAATGAAAAACATACCGATTTTCGGGCCTCTCAACCCTTACATCTACAAGCAAAAATTGGCAAATTTCGTTCAATCGCTATTTTGACCCCAAAAATGGGATTTTTTAATATACCTTTCCTAAGCTCAAAATGACCAGAATTTCTTACAGCTTGATTTAAAAACATTTATTTAGCTGTCAATTATTTTTAAAACAGACTTTTGTGCAAAAAACCTCTTTTTCTATTTTTCAAAATTGTGTAGGGTTTTGGGTGAGAAAATTTTGAGCTATTGGTACCATTCAATGCAGAATTAGAAGTCGTATTTGAATTAATTAGTAAGCTATGTAGATTTACTTAACAATTTTTGGAGTAATCTGAGAAATATGATGACATTTTTTGAAAATGGCAATTTTTTTGGCATTTGGCGATCCAGAAAATAGCGGTGTTTGAAATTAAATTCTTTATTAAACTATGCTTTCAAAACTTGAAACAGTTGCTACAAAGAAAAGCTGCTTTTAAGTTATTAGAAAGAGAAAAATTAAAGAATAAATTAGGCATGCTTTTTATTAATCTGGTAATGTTAAATAGCAAGTGATTTGGATTTAAAGACAAAATCAAAAAATTTACAATTTATTATATGATAGGCTAGGAATTGAAATTTCTAAGGTAATCCTCTTTTTTTAACTATTGTTACTTGACAACAAGGCTGTTGTATATCCAATTTATCAACATAAATTAGCCTTCATAACAGTAGCCTCTTTTTTTTTTTTTTTTTTTTTTTTTTTTTTATGAAAATTGAATTTACACGGCTTCTTTATACAGCAAAAGACTTAATCCACTGACATGTCTAGAGTGATTTTAGATTAGTTTTAGCTTGGTCATGCATTTTAATGAAAATGATGTGCTTGAAAACAAATCATCAAAATGTCTATATGAACATAGTAATCTTGTTTAACAATAACATCAATATAATAGTACGAAGCGCAACATTTTTCCATGCCAACTTGATTAATTTGTTTTGTTTTTCCGCATAAATATAGATTTTATACATAGGCAGTAGGTACATATATACCAACATTTATCAAAGTCACCTTTTTAAAAAATTTGAAGATAAAAACGCGCCTCGAATGAGCTAAAGGTTCAAGTTTCCATCCTACAAGCAACAAAAAAGTGTCAACATGAATAACGCTTTAGAGCATCCTATAAACCCAATATTTTCCAATTTCGATAAACAAATAAAAGATCTCAATGAAAAAGATAAAAATTATGTAGACTTTGATTTGTATATGCAAGAATCAACTTTATTGCAGTATTGTACAGACAATGAACATGCATTTTATAAAAACACCAATGTAGCTTTTCCTGAAGAAATTGCCAGACAAATTGAACGTAAGAATTGTATAAGAAAATGTGTTGAAAAACTGTATTCAACGATTCTCTTTTTTTATATATATAGAACCCCGTAGTGATTACAAGCTTGGTTTTTTAAAAGATATAAATCATGTTTGGTTGTGTAGAGGAACAGCATTATATTTATGGAATTTTACCAAAAAGGATTCGAAAGTATTCAGATATGATTCAAGTGAAGCTATTGAACATGTCGATATTGCAGCATTTACTACTCAAAATCAATTAGTTGTTTCAACTCGAAATCACATTTATTTACACACTATTCAAGAAGGTGAACACAAAATACAATTAGCAACTGGTATCGCAGTACATTCAGCTGGTGTTGTTATGTCTAACATTGTCACAACAAGAGACACTAAAAGAGTTTTCATGAAGGGTGATGATGGACATTTGTACGAATTAAATCTTGTTTTTAGTAATAATGATGATATTCCAACTGATGGCAACCTTACTTGTCATACAATGAACCCTGTGTTGCGTTATTTGACAATGTTCTTTAAATCACCTCCTGTAGCTAGTTTAAAATCCTTGGTATTAGACGATGCGAATAATATGTTGTACATGTTATTATCAGATTCCAGTATTCATATTGCTGCAATCAACGGAATTTGTTATGTACCGTTACAACGTTATATTGGGGAGAATTTAGAAACAATTCATCTTGTTCAAGATACTAAAAAGCCTAGTATTATGGCAGTTGCAAAGAATGGAGATCGATTATTTTTTCAAAATGAATATCCAGATATCAAACTCATATTCACTCGATCAGCACCTCCATTACCAGGCTCCATTTTATTTAACAATTTGACTGATCAACATGCTGATTTATCCTTTTATCAACAAGGTCTTTTTGCTTCAGTCCTTTCCAAATCAGAAAAGCATTATTTAGTATTGACAAATACCAGTTTTGCATCAGTTGTTGATTCAAATCCTGTCCTTGTAGAAGATTTATATCACGAATTGTTAGATAGTAAAGTGTGGTCTATTATAGAAGAAGGACAAAGACAGAGTAAATTAAAATTAAAATCAACGTTGGAGTCACTTGATACTCCAGATCGTCAGATCTCCACTTTAACAAATCGAGGTATCATTCGCTATAACAAACAACATATTGCTGATTATTTAGAAAGCGCATTAAGATCATCTTCACCTGTACAATTGAATACTTTTGAGCAACGTTATGGCGGTATTGAAACCTGTTATATAGCTCATGTATTGGCATGTTCACCTAGACAAACTCCACATGCTGTAAACTTTATTCGTCAATCAATTGTTCGACAAGAAGGATTATTACTCTATTTTGCTCGCATAGTAAAAGATATATGGGAAGTAAATATTGAGTCAGAAAAGTAGGTATAAGTATATAATGATTTATTAAATCTAATTGATATTTGATAGAGTCCCAAAAGAGAAATTTTTAGCAGTTCAGAAACGTCTTAGAGAACTCCTTAATTTATATCAAGAATACCAAATCCCAACAACGGTAATTTATATTTGACCTTATAATGGGGATTCATTTATTAATATTTTTATTGTTAGGATGTCATGGAACTTGTGTTGGCTACAATTGAATCTATCTCATTTATATGCTTTGTAAATGATTTAGATTGGGAACAAATTGTGGCAAGGTAAAAAGAAATTGATAAAATTCTGCTTTTAAAAATTTAATGCTGATATACCTATAATTAGACTTGATAAGCATTCACCTAGTCGTACATTCTGTGAGTTTGTTACAACAGAACATGGTGCTAAACTAGCCCAGAATATTGTATATACAGCTATAAAGACATCAAAATTAGCAAATGCTTCCAATGATTATAATTTTATTGGTAACTTTTTAAGCAGTGATTGCTTGGCTCTTTTAGGCAACGAAAATGTGGTTTATTTTAAGGTAACATGCAACACTTTTTGAATAGAAATTATCACTTTTAACATCGATATTGATTTAGGGTATTGAAAATCTATATGCTGCCCACAATAATACCGACAAAAACGACAAAAAACAAGCATTAAAATTAGGTTTGCAACATTTCAAAAGTGTTATTGGCATTTGCAATTTCCAGCGTATTACTGCACTTGCACGTCAATTTTCTGATTCAGGAGATCATATTGCAGCTATTGACCTTGCCTTCACAAGCTATTCTCGTAACGGTTTAGAGTTCCAAGAAGTTCGAGCTATTGTTCTTAAAGTAATTAAGGAAGCAATAGAAACACATGACCAAAAATACGCTATAAATGTTATTACCAAAGCACTTGAAATGACAAATTCAAATGATTATCATTTCGCTATTTACAACTGGCTTCTTAAACAAGAACAAGATACCATCTTGGCAAGTTTGGAAATACCATCAGTCTTCATCTTTATCAAAACACAAATTACTGATCTTGGTAAAAGTTTGGTACTTCTTGAGCTTTATTACGCACATCAACATGAATTTGCCAAATCTGCTGATACCATATATCAATTTGCGACAGAAGCTGATCAAGTTGATTTATTACCTAGAGTACAAGCCTTGAAAAAAGCATGTGAATATTTACCACGAGCCAAGGGATTCAGCAAAGAAAAATGCCAAACTTTCGAACGTAAATATAAGGTTGCCCAAGTGCAATACGAGATTTATGAATTACTACTCAAACAAAAGAATGCAGACAAGAAAATTTTCCAAGATTTGGCCACTCGGCTTATTCCCGAGTATGATTTGTTAAAATGCGCTCATACCCAATCATTATATGAGGAAGGATTAAGCTTGATGGGTATATTAGAGGAATACAACTGGGAGTTTGCAAGAACTGCTTGGGAGAATATTATTAAATCATGCTATACAAACAAAGAGCAAGTGCAGTCAAAGCTGAAAGCTTTAGCCAAACGCCTTTATCCATCTATCTCATCTTTTCCTGTTTGTAAGTCTGATTTTCTATATAAAGGTTGATATAAAATGCTAACAATTTCTCTTTTTCATGATTAGACATTATTTACGAAATTTTACAATCCAAATGCACTGAATTTGGTGATAACTTTGCTGAATTAACGCTTATTGAAGCAGGTATACCCTCAGAGGTTGTATCTGATGCAAAAAATGCTAACCATTAACTAGTTTGAAATAAAAAATCCTACATGTATACACTTAATTTAAAATAATCGGATCAGACTAAGGTCATCTTTTTTACTGCTTAAATACGATGCTTTTTTTTTTAAAAAAAAAAAAACTTGTATAATATTAGGCGAATTTTAAAGTGCTGTTTCAACAAATCAATAGCTTTCAAGATTTTTAAATAATTCCCCATAGAAATTAATGTATTTATAATTATGGATTACATAGAACGAAGGGTTATCGCCTGTTTGCTGGTAATTAGGGATTCTGTTGAGCCGAGCTTGTACCAGTAAATTCGGCTGGTAAAATCTGCCTTGACAACAATGATACTGATAATAATCCTAATTTGAAAAATCAGCTTGCACCATGACCGATAGACTAGACACTTTAAGCCAATAGAGTACTAATTATAATAGGGCCATAAATAAATACTAGAGCTGCATAGATAGACAAGGTTTAAACGTTATAAATGAATTTAAGCTAAAAAAAAAATAGACTTGTAAAATAAGAAAAACTTACAATTACAATTATTATAATTATAATTAAATTAGCAAAATTATAATTAAAATTTTTTAAACTTTTTGTTTTTATATATTTATTTTGATTCTATAGATATATATGATGATAAACATGATATATATATAATAATATATATAATGATAATAATTATAAAAAACATTAATCTTTTGTCCGTAATATATATTACATTTTTAGTACTTGTCTTAGGGATAGATCCGTGGTAACAATTAATAAAACTTATAGAGTGTAACTAATAATTAATATTTGACTTCAAAGATGATCTTTATTGGATAGAGAATAACTTGTAATTATACTATTTCAATGTCCATCTAATTAATCTAAAAGAACTCTCTAGTAATCAGATTGATAACTTGATTTGGTATGTTATCTGATATAGTAACTGACAACCAAATCAAGATTCAATATCAGCCTCCAGAACTCTCGAGTTTCGAGTTTCAAGTACCTGTTGGTGCCTTCTGGCAGCTTTCTTCACATTAGGGTTAAATCTAAGTTTGGGCACGACAATACTCATAAGCTTGTTTAGCTCAGATTAAGAAGTTTCTTTATTTATTTATTTACATTGTAGTATGGATGTAGAATCGGTATGATCATAAAATTGCTATACTAACAGTGATTCAAATTGGGGAAAATCATATTTAAATTAAAGGTTAAAATAGGGAAATTGTAATTGGGGTAGTGGGCCCTTAATCAACAGCATTGAAACCCAATAGTGCGAGGGAGACACACAAAGAGAGCGATGGTAGGGTTGATCAGCAAGGCGGGGGACACGAACAAGACACAAGATAGAAACCAGTCAAACGAACCGCAACGCCACCTAAACAAACAAGTACCTAACCAGGAAACAAGCCAGGTTAGAAAGGCGGATAGTAAGAAGGAATGGTGGTGTTCGAACTCTCAACCTATCGAGACATTAATATTAATATTATATTATTGCCCTATTATATAGTAAGATCATATAATTAACTTTTTGTTGCAGTTGCAATTGCTTGTTGTTGATTGATTGATTTGAATTGAATTGTTGTTTGTTTCGATGATGATGCTATTATGATGTATATATGCCACTACAGCTTTGTCATTACCCTAGTATGCCCTAATATGCCTCTAATACAGCCATATTAGACTTCTGTTATATTGTCTAATTGGATGATTATCATCTCTTTTTATCAAAATTACGTATCTTTTCACTTGTTTATTGGCTTATTACCATCTCTTTTC
>JAEPRC010000500.1:0-33339 GCA_016758945.1 Mucor plumbeus
CAAATCGTGATGTTATTTAATATAGCTGTTGTGATTGGTTTAAGCTCTTGCTATTTGCTATCAAAAACCTATTCATAAAAGTTGAAAATGTTAGTATCATTATAACAATATTGCCTATAATATAAATACAAATTATCAATTTAATATATAATGAGAGAAACCCCGTGTTTCTGGTTAAATTCTTAATAGTTTTTTTCAATGTATAAATCTAAAATATCTACGCGCATAAATTCGACTGTTTGAAATTAAACAAGCTTGCAACTACCTATTAGTTAATAATTTTCATCTATATATAAAATTAAATAGTGTATTGTAACTTAATAAAAATATACACAACAGAGGGATTGGAATTATAAAAAGTTTTTCATCCAAAGCTTTGTGACAGCCAAAGGGACTATTACAGGCACCTTTACGTACTGCAACATTAGCTTGTAGCTTCAAAATAGTTGTATATTTCAATTTTTTTAGTGTTACAATTGAGGAAAATAGTAATTTTTTTTATTTGAATCTGAAAAATTAGTCCTTTTCTTTTATATAATACATTAATTTAAGTTTATGCAGTATTTAACCATCTAATTAAGCATTTTAAGATATCCATATATATATTAACTATTAGTTGCCATCATTGAGCGTTTTTTGTTCATTCAAAATTTTAAAAAATCAGATTTTATAATTTTAATCAGAAAAGCTTAAATTTTATACTACATGCTACTGTAAATTAGTTGATCTGATAGTGATAACTAATTAAAAAAATTATAAAACGGTATTAAGTCAACTAGAATATTGTTTCCTTTATTATCTAAAAAAAAAAAAAAAAAAACTGATGAAGAAATATCTTACTGCACCAGGAGTTCTTCTTTATATACATTTCATTCCATTCTAATTTCAATATTATTTTCCTTGTACAAACAATCATATATACACATGTTCGCTCGTTGAATATTTTATATATGACTTAAACTATTGCTTAGCTCTATTTATATTGTTTGTAAGGATCTTATATCGGTGATAATTTAAATTTCTATAACAGTAATTGTTCATTTCATATTGAGTTTCTCTTTTTTATTTGTTATCAGATAAAACAGAGATTATAATGTGTCTTCATCACAGCTATTTTGTTTACAAAATCAAAAAGCATACAACCAAACAGGCTAATTTTATTATTGAGGGTGATAATTTCATTGCGTATCTTTCGCAGGCTGTTGCAAAAATACCTTATGCGATACACGGGAAACGCAGAGTTGTAATTTCAGTAATTGATTTCCATGGGAAAATTGGAGGCTATTGAGATTTTACATGATTTTGCACGCGAAATACTAATAATTGTAAGGGTGTATAAATTTCGCACATTTATGCCACATTTGTGGCGAAAAAATGTGCAGCTGCTGCACATTCATGCCACATATGTGGCTATTTTCTGCATATTCATGTTTTTCAAAAATTCAGCGAGGAAAAACATGGTAAATTTTGCCACATTCTCGCCACATATGTGCAGTTGCTGCACATTTTTTCGCCACTTTTTATCTATTTTTCGCACAAATGTGCGGAAAAAACCAGAAATCGCACATTATTTTCGCCGTGGTGATAACGATGCTTCACATTAAAAAAGCTTGTTGTAGTTAACCAAGCAAAATGAATTTATATTTGAAAATACTATTTTCTAACTATTCATTAATTGATTTTTTAGCCAAAACCTGAGATACTTTTATATGAGCGCATTGATGGCCTCTTGAGCCTATCGACAGTCTCATTTGAGCACATCCATGTGCTCTAAGAACATCGAGGAGGCCATAGTGGTGCTCAGTCATCTCTAGCTGATTTTTAAAAATTTAGACGCAATGTATCGCTACTCTCTTGACCCTTTTCGACATGTCATACTGTCCCTTTTTACTACGAATTTATTTGACAGTTAGAGTTTTTTCAAAATTCGTTTTCGAATCACAGTGAAATGTCAAAAGGGTCGATAGAAATAATCTTGCCAAAATATTACACTTTTTATTAACGATACATCCAGAGGATGTATTTATATACTTTCATTATAACTAATACTAGATTTAATATCTTAAGGATATTCTGTGGAACAACGTGGAGAACATGATGTAGATCATGTGAATACACTTTAATCTAGGCATATAAAACGAGCCGAGCCTGTTTTACCCTACCGAGCTTTTTTCGAGGTTCGTTAAAATTAAACGAGCTTAAAAAAAAGCTCGTTCACCCCATACGAGCTATTCTTGTGTGTGACTAAAGCTCGTTTGAGGAAGACGAGCTTTTGACTTCTTTTCAAAAACTCAAATGTGGCAGAAGTGCTTTATTTTGTCTGTCAAGCGATAAATGACTAAAGTAAGGCAAACTTATAATGTTTAGTAATATTATATCATTTACTAATTGTCATAAAATGTAAATAATACAAAGCTCGTATCTTTCGTACGAGCTTTTTGAAAAGTAGTCAAAAGCTCGTCTTCCTCAAACGAGCTTTTTTTGAAAACTCGGCTCGAGCTCGTGTAGCACAAGGCTCGACTCGTCTCACGAGTTTTGACCAAGCTCGTCTAAAGCTCAGCTCGTCTTTAATGGTTACTTTAATCTACTATAATACCGATTATAGACTGGAACATTGGATGTGCGACCTTGATATAGATATTGACACAACACACAGGCCCATTTTATAATTTTTTTTTCAAAAATGTCTCTACAAAATAGACGAAAGATACTTCAAAAAGTGTGTGTTTCCACCTAACCATTTTCACAGCATTTTTATGAAAGTTGAAATTTAAGCTATTCATGGATGAGTCCTAGACGTACTCACCATTGCAATTGAAGATTTTTTGAATTCATATTCATTGAGAGTGGATTATAATTGTAAATAGTAAATTAAGATCGTTTTTGCTGATAGTTTTCTTAACACACATTGACTTGCAGAACACGATTAAATGATTTAACTTGATTTATCTCGCATTTTGATGTACTCTGCCATTAAAGATTAATACGGAAAGCATTGTTATTAGCATATTCAAAATAAAAAGGACCATAGACTTATTGATATATATTGGTATATATATCTACTATTTTTTTAAAGTATTTTTTGTAATGCATTGCTAAAAGCATAAAATCTCCCACAACATGGCCCACGACTTTTTAAAGATTAAAAATTAAGCTATTTATTACACTTTAAACAATGAACAAAAGGTTAACATCGATAGGATGAGAAGCAGACATTTGAGGACGTTGAGAATACTTGGATTTCAAAATCTCACGAATTGCATTGAGCAATTGAAGATAGGTTAATTGTTGATTTTGACGCAAAACGGCTATTTAAAAGATACTGTCAGCATTGTAATTACATATATTATAATGAGCAGTAAAACTTACTTGTAAATGCATATGACATTGCACCTGTGGAAGCACCATTTTCCATAGCATCTGCAGAGGTTTGATTGTCCTTACAACCGGAAAACATAATAACATCTGACTCGGAGCTCTTGAATTGCTTTACTCGAGCATCCACACTCTTTTTACCCATCATATTTTTACCAAGGCTCATGAGAGAGGACAAAGCACCTGATCTATTGCCGGAAGCATAAGCAAGACCAGCACTTAATAAGCCAGATCCAGCATCTTTGAATAGATTGTCTTCTTTGACTGTACCTTGTGTGGAATAGACATATCTATGCAATAAAGATTAATGTTACAGAATTGATACATACTACAATTTGTTGACATACGGCAAATCGAGAGCTGTTCCAGAATGACATGAATCAAAGATACAGGTTAAACGAGCACCTCTAGGTAAAGGACGCACCATTATTTCATGCATTTCCTACAAAAACCGAAAAAGGCCAATTAATTTCTATTTCTTAGAGAGAAAAATCGCAATCCTTACATCATCGACAATTTGTCCACTCTCGCCTTGATATCTATCATGATCAACGGGATAAATAGTCTCATCATAACCGTCATCTTCATCACCATTGACATCTTTAACTCTACCACCATGACCACTGAAATGGAAAAAAAATCTAAACAATGATGTATAAGTGTGAGTATTATGGTTAAAACGTATATACCAAGAACAACGTACGAATCATTTTCTCTTGCTCCATTTACGAGCCATTGCATAGCGCTAAGAATGTTTTGTTTTGTAGGAATAAACTTGGGATCCTTTTGATCATCTGTCAAGATGACCATATCATCCTAGAGAAGCGCCACATCATGTTAGCAATTTATTTGTGCTACATTATATATTGTTCTTGATATTATACTATACCTCTTTGAAGTTATACAAATTGGTCAAAAACTGTTTGACATTCTTGACATCATTGATACAACCATTCAATGCGTTTTTACTTCCAATATAATTAATACCGATTAATAAAGCTCTCTTTCTTCCTCGACCTACATACAAATTATATCAGTAACTGTAAGTACTTTAGTAGGTAAAATATCGTATTTACAGTTGGAAAGTTGAAAGTTTGGTGGTTTTTCATTTTGCATTGATGGGTTAACATGCATGACAAAATTGTTGGCTGCTGCTCCACCTTGTTGCTGACCATAAGGAACTTTAAAATATATACATTAGATGGTACAAACATACAACCATGATTAATCAAACATTTACCTGGATGAGCTCCTTGATTATGAGCCGAATTAGGAGGTTGAGGGTAATTAGCTTGATTCAAGTTAGGATCATTAGGACTAAAGACGGGATCAGGACCTAAGTTTTTATGTAAAAGACAATAAAACCGAAAATTAATGATGAATCTCAAGAAATGCAAATTTGGATGTATACCTTGATATGCTGGCGGCTGAATTTGAGCACCACTTGCTTGTTGACGATTGTTATTGTTGTTCTGACAAGCAAACGTTAGTTATATTATATCGATTTATTTGCGTATTACTTACAGAGGAGTCAGAAGGAGGAGGATAGTTGCCATAATTTGGTGGAGGGGGAGAAGAATATTGTTGTTGAGGTGGGGGAGAAAACTGTTGTTGCTGTTGAGGGGAAGGAAAGTCTCCTCCACCATATTGAGGTGGTTGATTATAACCACCATATTGTTGACTTGGAGGAGCAGGATAGCCTTGAGAAGGATACCCACCATGTTGTTGGTATTGTTGAGGTGGTGCTGGATATCCACCTTGTTGAGGGTAGCTTGGAGGTGGGTAACCTCCTTGTTGACCAGCAGGCGGATAACCGTGAGGCGCAGGATTTCCTTGGGCAGGAGGATAACCGTACTGTTGTTGTTGTTGTTGTTGTTGTTGAGGTGGTTGACCGTAGCCATGAGTACCATATGAACCAGGATAAGCCATTTTTCAATGATTAATTATGGAAAATGCGTAATATTACGGATATAATTTAATCAGTCTTACTTTGTAACACTTTCTTGCACTGCCCAAGTCACATGGTGTAAGCATCTCTTTTTGCGCAAGAAGGCTTAAAAGTTAAGCTCTCCGGTCGATTGATCGGTTGAATGATGAACAATGAGGTGTATTTGACCCAAAATTGGGGGCCACAAAATTCCGCCAATTTCCTTTATATTTTACTAAAAAGCTTGTAAAAAGCATTGGTTATGATACGAAAATAAAATCATACGGTATTTCTTGTCATAAACTATTGCTAGATATGTGTAGTTGTAGTTCGAGCATACTTGGTTATAGTTTAATTAGCTAATTATTATGAATAGATGCTGTTTTTAAGGATACTCCTTTTATTGGAAAATTTCAAAATAGGTCAGTTTATGAGACATATGATTTTAAATAACTGTCAAGTTTCCTTACTTTCTCTTAAAAGAAAATTTCTAGCTGGTCCCAACATGCTATTGAACATTATGGTTTCTGTTTTTGGTAACTTTATTCAATATTTCGTTTGTAAAAACTTTTTGAAATTGCATTTAAGCCTAATTTTTTTGTATGCAATTGAGAAATCTAGTTAGACAAAATTAATAAATGCAGTGTCCTGATCATATTGGTAAACATTTGACATTAGCCGGGATTTTGTTTTCAAGAAAAGCAGATAGATACATGATATCTATATCCATTATTTAACATACTTGCATCATGTTCTATCCAATTTTTTTTTAAATGAATGAATGAAAGAATGGTATCTATCAATTGGATACATTACCCGCGCCTTTGGAATACAACATCCTAAATTAACAGTTACCCCACACGGGTATATTGTTATCCATGTATCACAAGCATTTGTCTGATTATATTTTTTTAGGGATAATCCCTTTACATAACGCTACTTCTTGACAGAGGTTGTAACAGAAGAAAGGATATTCCAAATATATTTCATCTGCTAAATTGATACTAATGTCATACATTTGATTTGGAAGTGGATGTATATACGGGATTTCTTTCTAATAACTGCTAGAAATCAACTTAACCAAAATCACTACCAATGACTTATCAAATACTTGCAATCACCACACATTTAACATATGTCACATTGGCAATGATCATGTCATTTTTTTCTCATGACTCTTTTAATCTACTATGATAGAAGGATGCTTACATAACCGTATACAGTGATACAAGACCTAATCCTTACAATTATGAACCCTGTCTTTCCGAAGGAATACATGCAAAGATAGGAACCCTGGGGAAACCTTAGCGTGTGAAAATTAGTACTAACAATCGGAGCTCAAGGCGATTTGTAAAGTTTAAAAGACCCTGCAAAAATCGACTGATTAGATATCATTATTTTTCCTCTTCTTTAAATAACTTTTATAATGCTTACTGATATTAACAACGTCCCTATTGATCAAGCTATTAAAGAAAATGGTTTCGTTATTGTAGATAATTTGATTCCCGAGGAAATGTTCCTTAGACTCAGAGATGCTTGTGATCGTGTTGTTGACAGAGCCAGAAAAGGTGACTGGAAGTACAGGTACAGTAATAGATCTACATGTACAAATTCAGATAAAACTAATCGATATCTACATACTTAGACGTCTTGTAGGTACGCAATTCCCTCCTTGGACTGAAGGTACTGATGTTTGGGGTGTCCAACATATGATCCACCCTGATTTGAAAGAAAAGGTATTTGCTGAATGGTACGGATCTCCTAAGCTTTTAGAAGCTGTTGAACAATTATTACATACAAAGCATGATGATCTTCAACTCGGTAATAAATATTTCCGTAATTATATTATGTGATATATATATATTAACATGGCCGTATCTTGTAGAATTGTTCAACCTTTTGATCAACCCTCAAGATTCTGATTTTGATTTAACATGGCATCGTGATGCCGTCAAAGCCGAAGCATCGGAAGAGGAAGAAACCGAGAAGCTCAAGATCCCTCATTATGGAACTCAATGGAATACGTAAGCATATCAAATAGATTTTTGAATTTATCGATAACTAATATCTAATAGTGCTTTGTATGATGATTCTTGTCTCTTTGTTGTACCCAACTCTCATCGTCGCGTCAGAACTGAGGCAGAAAGAGATATCACTATTAATGACCCCAAGAGTCATAACATGCCTGGTCAATTGCGTGTAGATTTGAAGCCTGGACAAACTGTATTCTATGACAATAACATCTTACATCGTGCTTCTTACATCTCTGCAAATAAGCGTGCTACTCTTCATGCCTCTATGGGTACTATTGAAGGCGGACATCATCGTGCTGCTGTCATTCTTCAACATGGTCTTGATTGGATGAATACTAATGGTTTCAAAGAAACACTTCCTGAATCTCTTATTAAACCTCATGCCAATGTCCTTGCTATGGCTGAAAAGGCAGGCATTAAAAACATGCAAGCCAACCCTATTCATTAAGCCCATCTATATAATAAATAATTCTCAATCTATAAAGTATTTCTTATTAATGTTTCTGTATTGCGCATACCTTTGCTTTCTTTTAAAAAAGCAGTATTTCGCATTCCGGACACTTTTTAAGTGAACCACAACACTTTTAAAACATTAATTACCTACCATAAAATTGTTGAAGTTCTAATGAAAATTAGACTAAAATAGGTTAATACTATATACACTCATTCTATATTTTTTGTTTTAGTATTTTATAATTAGATCAAATATTTTTAATAGGTTATGGCTTGAGTTTACAATGACAGTTGAGCTTTTTTCAATGAACTCTGTTTATTGTCTATACATAACCAGAGTAAAGTGTACCAATAAATCATTTATTTAAGTTCAAATAATACAAATAACACAATTTTATTATGGAAACTGTTTTCTTTTGGTAATAAGGCAGCCTAGTAATATCTAATGATGTGTGTAATTGACACACAATTAGCTATCATCGAAATCAAGGATATTCCTGCATTATTAAATGGAGGCATACACTCGATAATTAATGTAACAGATAAACAAAAGAAATGCAACAAGGATTGCAATATCCGGAAGTATATTTATTTGTAAATTTGCGCCCAAGTACAATAAAATGTATTCTTAATTCAGTTTTGAACGATTGAAATGTCTATTTTAACCTAAAAGAGGAGCGATTTGTATTAAAATGAATATGATTTCTGTTACACTGTGAAACCATGACAACTGTGTTTTAGTGGCCTGATAATTGTCAAGAAGAAAAAAGGGAGAAAATGTTGGATTTTGTTGAGAGAAACCAAAAAAAAACTTGTAGTGTAACCACGCAAACAAACAAAACAAACAAGAAAAATAATAATAATAATAAAGTATCGCCCTTCTTTTAATATTAAACTTTTTAATATAAAGAAACTCTTGTAATGCCAATGAACGATAATAACCAAAACGCAAGTTTATATATTATATAAAGCGGAGTTGTAGTGTCAAAATCAGTTTATGTAGCAACAAATACATGACAGTAATTTCATACATAATACATACAAAATGGCTAGAATAAGGGGTAAAAAAACCCATTAGTGTATCTCTAGAACAATTTAATATCTTGCAGACAATAACAGAAAATTGAAAATAAAAGAAACTTTGATGTAACCTTATTTTGTACATCTCTTTCTCTTATATTTACCTTTTTTTCTTATCGAGGCATTTGGAAGTTTTTCTTTTGTTTGCAATGAATACTTCCTCATACATTGCTCAATCATCGCAACCAGATGGCCCAGAGATGGCAGCAAAGTTTGTATCCATATTTTCGATTACATTACTCTCTTGTCTGTTTGGTGTCAAAACATACAATGTACATTACAAGTATCTCACTTATTCAAAGTGGCTCATCTTGGCTTTATATTTATTTTCTTGGTCATTTACTACCACTAGTATGCTTCTAGTTACAACTAATAACAGTACGTGTTTTCATTTTTTTTTTTCTTTTTTTTTTTTTACTTTGTATACATGTTGATAATAATGAACAATAGAGAATTATACATCTTGCTTTTTGTCAATTATGGTCTGTGATATTTTTTATTCAAGTACGAAAATAACAATATATGCCTGGTATGCCTTTAATACATGATTTGAAAGAAAAATAACTAATGTTGTGTTTAGGCTTATCGAAAAAGTATATGTTGTATCTTCTATTCGTCAAACCAGATGGAAATCAAAAGCGTATAGGTTTCATTTATGCCTAATGCTACCATATATCGCTATTTGCACGTTGATGGTAATTTCCATGTTTGAATAGATCAGCATATGTAGCCCCTTAAAATAACCAATTTCAATAGTTAGTTTTTCATATTTCAGAGATAGATTCCAGCGGTATTTGCATAATAGGTTTAGAAGCAATTGCTTCTCTACCGCTTTTAGTAAGTCTAATTTTTGCTTTATCAACAATTATTAATGTTATTTTAATATAGATTTATGATTTTGTAAGATGAAATGTCATGATAATATACTAAACTACATATTACTAATTTTAAACAATAGCTTATCAATTTTTACATGACAATCTTTTTTGTTCGTCCCTTATTAAAACTTGGTGCTGGAGTTAAAGCAGGCTGGAGAGCATCCCGTCTAAATGAAGTAGCTTTAAGGACTATGGTTGCATCTGTAGTCTGCCTAGTTGCCTCATTCGCAAATGTTTTGGCTCTTGTTTTATTCAATGGCCGGCAAAGAGGTCTCGTTTGTTTAACATGTTGCACAGTTGATGTAACAATCAATGTTGTTACAATTCATTGGGTAAATCATAATATATATATATATATATATATGTATATACTCACTCACTCCATGAATGTTTGTATTAAACATATTATTATGTAGGTTACTTCACAAACACCTGGTAAAAGAATGAAAGAAACAGGTGTCGATTATTCTACTCATCAAAGAGATTCAAATCACGAAAACTCGGCATATCAACGTCAAAACACAAATGAAGACCCAGATACAACTTTGCATAATAACCACAGTGACATTGTTGATATATTAGCTACGCAACAAACAAATGACATTGCTGCTGGAGCAATTAATTTGTATGGTTTCACAAACAATGGTTTTCAAATTGAAGACATGAAAACAGTGCCTCCTTATTCTGCTTCTTCTAATGTCACTAACGATGACCAGCCTTCTTTTAACAAGAAAGAAACAACTTGTGAAGACCAATCTTCAACAGATAGTAACTTTTGTACCTCCTCTATCCATGAATCACAAAGTAGTCGAAAATCTTTGACCAAACGATAAACAATCCTCTCCATATTCTTAATACATGTACTTTTATCTAATTATTTACAGATTTATTAAACATTCTAAGCTTAAATCGTGTGTGTTTTGAAAGATTTATACATGACTAGAGGTAATTTCCAGTCCTTCTTTTGTAATTTAACATCAAATACATTAAAGTTGGCCTTTTCCAGACTTTCCAAATATCTCACATAAGGAATCTAAGGAAACTCTGTCAGCATAAATTTCATCATATTTATACCTTTAAAAAAAAAAAAACTTACGGCGGATAAAAGGGCAGGGAATGCCTCATGAGGAATTTGGCTCATTAATGATCTAGCTGTCAATAATTGATCGTATGCAGCTGTTGCCACATCATAAACTGCATCCTCCATACCATCGATTTCTCCTCTAAAAACATTTTCTTGAACCAAATTATGCTATCGAAAAAACTCTCATTAATCATCTAGTTCACTAAGTTTAGTCATATTGATTTACCTTGGCTGTGATTTCTGCTGGTAAAACTAATCTTTTTTGACTAACATGAAAAGGTAAAGATCTCAGAAATGTTGTAATACCAATCATTTTACCAATATGACTGATAGCATGATCTGCATTTACATCTTTAACACCAAGTGATTCTAATTGAAGGTATAACAAGCTGGATTGGGTATTTTCTGAATAATTTTCCATGTCCTTCAAAGTCATGAACTGATGATCATCCAAATTACTAGTCTAAATTTTTTGGTTTTATCAATATCATGGCATTTCTTTGTGATTCAAAATATACACTAACTCTTTCAGAAATGATACGCTTCATCCACATGGATGACATTTTTGATGTTTTCAACGCTTCAGATAAAGCTAAAGCAATAGGTTGTTCAGGAGGATGACCCTATCAAAAATCAAGCATCAATCATTGTTTCTTGTTCTGTACAATCTTAATACTTACTGCATAAATTTTGTCGATTGTGTCCTTCCAAAATTGCATTCTCATTTTACCAATTTCAGGTTTCGACACATTTTCACGAATAGATGCCAATTCTACATTTAAAGCTCGAATAGCATATTGTGTATTTCTCAATTCTGATGGGAAGAATGGTACGCATAAATATCCTTCATAATCTCTAAGTCTATTATATACGATTTGTTAATAAATATATTCTTAAATTTGTAAGGTATGCTGAAGTTTTTTTTTTTTTCGTTCTACCTGACAGAGTCTTTACAATAATTCAAAGCATTTTGCATTCGCTCAGGACTGACGGTAGAATGATGTCGCTTTAAGGAGAACTTGCTTATGTTAATAATAGTCTGACGTCTTGATTGAAGAAGCAAGCTCATTTTTTTTTTTTTCTGTTGAAAAGGGTTAATGTAAGTGAAGAGTGAAAACTGTCTACCCACCCCCTCTGTCTCATTATTTAATATTTCAGTTGCTTCACCAGGGTTGGGTTATTTAAAGTCAGTAAACTTTTTATATGGGGCAAAAGGCAACTCAAGTAAAATGCGAAGCATATATCTTGCATATTAAATATCCTAAAAATAAAATCTGTTGATTCATAATGACAAAAGTATACTTGCCGCAAACTAACATTAATGTTGTGATAATACAATTGCGATTACAATATTTTACGTTTATTCTCTTGAAATACAATTGTAATATGTAAGATTTCACAAAAATATAACTAAGACTATTATGTTAAGCTACGCTAATTCGCATCGTCAAAGTGACAGTGCTCATTCAAAAAGCTGCTGATACATCTATTCAATGCTAGACAAATACATTATTCAAAGAATTAAATCCATGAAGAGAAGCATCCAGAAAATTAGAAAAAGAAGTATAGAAGCTAGGCAAGAGAGGTTTTGTGAATTATTCATTGTAATTGATTTGATTTGATTTTTATTTTAGACTTCACGTTTTACATATTGGAGCTTTAATGCTTTGGTGCTATATTAAATAATACTATATATGTCATACATAAACACAGTTGATATGCTTTTCGGTTCAATCAATCGCATTAAAAATACGTATGTATTTTTTTACATCTTTTAGATATATTAGATACCAGCTTTTACATTTTAAAATCGCTGGCGTGCCACCTTCTTAAAAACTATACCCATAGATTCCTCTTAAGATATACCTAAGAGGCTGTAAAATATATACGAATTGATTGCATTATGATCCCTACTCTTTAATTTATTTTATACGTTACTTTTTTTTTATTGATCTTATTTCAAAACGTTATATATATATCCTGTATTCCACTTAAAGTTTTCATAGAAAAATATAAGCAGACTGAGAAACATTTGGCCGTTGCAGATGCAATGTATATGCTCTACATGATGATATGAGCAGCTTTTCTGTATTCAGTTTTTGATTCGATTCGCAGGTATATTTACCGAGAAATTAAAGTAGTGTAGTATAGCGGAATATTTGAACATCAAATTCAAGTAAAGTAGAAATAAATGCTCTTTTTAAAAAATATCACTGATGTACTTGTGGCCACATCAGATTTGAAGCTTCAAAATTTTTGGAAATATTGAATACGCATTGAGAGCTGTAATAAGTAAATAACGATTATTTCCAATACAATAAAATAAAGAAGAATACAAGTTATTATTGTCGTTTTTTTGCCTATTATTTATGACATCCAAATGGAATTAAAATAGTAAAAATACTTCTAGAAACTAGGACCTGATGGTTCCTGGCTTCCTTTTTAACTTAATAATAAAGAACCTACGTTCTCCGTGATATAATCACTTGTAGTCTTCTTTATTTTATTGTATTGGAAATAATCGTTATTTACTTATAACTCTCAATTATATCACGGAGAACGTAGGTTCTTTATTATTAAGTTAAAAAGGAAGCCAGGAACCATCAGGTCCTAGTTTCTAGAAGTATTTTTACTATTTCAATTCCATTTGGATGTCAGATTCAATATGGTGAAATGTCAAAAGGGTTAATAGAAATAATCTTGCCAAAATATTACACTTTTATTAACAATACATCCAGAGGATGTATTTATATACTTTCATTATAACTAATACTAGATTTACTATCTTAAGTCCTAATGACATGATGTGGATCAACGTGGAGAACATGATGTAGATCATGTGGTGAATACACTTTAATTTACTATTACACCACCGATTATAGACTGGAACATTGGATGAGCGACCTTGATATAGATATTGACACAACAATGGGATTGAGTTGATATTTAGCATAAATAATAGGCAAAAAACTGGCACGCGTATCTTTTGAAATACTTGACGTACATAATGATGATTCACACTGAAAAATAAAAAAGCTTGTAATTAATCAAGAAAAAGAAATTCATATTTAAAAATACTATTTTCTAACTTTAATTGACTTTTTAGTCAATGTTTGAAACGCTCTTATATGAGCGCACTGATGACCTCATGAGCCTATTGACGGCCTCATTTGGGAGTAATCATGTGCTCTGAGAGCATATAGGAGGTCAGAGTGTGTACGATAGAATACTTTTTACAATATTACCCAGAAATTGTAACAAAAAAACCTCCTCAAAGAGTAGATTTACTATTATACCAGGCTCACATTCCTAGGCCTGAATTATTAAACTCCGTTTTATGCTGACTGCATCTTAAAATACCAAGAAAATTGCCACAAAATATACTTTCTTGTCGATAATTCTTGCATTTTTAAAGTAATCTCAAAGAGCAATATTTTAAAACAGATATATAAGAAAGAAAAATAATTCTAGCAAAAATCCCAATTAAGCTCGTACATTATTTATAAAGCTATTTCCATTAAAAGCGTACAAAAACGCAACTTCAATGGATCGTAACTCGAGATAGCAACCGTTTAAACATATACTTTATTAGCCAAAAATGGTTCTTTTATTTGGCTTTATCATATTTTATTATAAAATCAATTTTGAAAAATTATGAATTTTCCCCTTGTATACCCTCGTCCAAAATTTGACTTTTTCGAAGAAAGCTAATAACTCTATGAAAAATAGAGCTAGAACGACAAATAATACCTCAAATGATAGGTATGTTTTTGCGTTATTTGTCTGTAACACTAGTTTTAAAATTTTACTATAAAAGTATTTTTAAAATCACTAAAAGCTAGTTTTTATGTTTTTGTTTTTTTTGCAAAATTTTTGGTGGTGCACGTTTTCAATAAATATGCCATTAAATACAAAATTAAATTTTATGTTAAGGTTACTTAATAAAGTTAGCAAGGTTACTATACATGCTTGCTGTTAATTTTGCATTTTGAAAATTTAGGATCGTTTTTATCCAATTTTTTCATCATCAGAAAATTTTGGATTTAAACCACCGCCACACCTGAAATGTATAAACATTAGGAGAAAATTCGTTGAAATTTTTATTTTTTGTAGTGCAGCGGTATGTAGGGAATGTTTAAATCAGAAAATATAGTAGTTACGAATGGAACAACTCATTGTAAATTGAAACAAGGTGGAAAAATAGTTTTTCAATTCAAATACTTTTAGTAAATTTATAAAAGCTTCTTGTATGTGGAATATATCCACTTTTGATCTCCATTTCATCTGATGTTAAAGTTATAGCACCGCAGATTTGAATAGACTTATACCATAAATAGGATATGCTAATTCAAAGCTAAAATAAACTATTTCACCGAAATATAAGATCTTGACAGTTTATAGTAAAAGACCAATTAATATTCGGATAAAGTAAATGATTACTCTATATTAGACTAAGATCATATTTTAGTATACGACTAGCTATCTGAGATAGCTTTTAGCACAATAAAGAAGATGCTAACTGACTTGATCTGGTGTATCATTAATAATCTATAGAGATGCCAAGCGACACTAGTATTAGAACATTTATCCATAGAAAACTATATAAAGAGGAATATTTGCCTATCAAAGGAGAGTTCCTCAGTTTAATATATTTCGGTTAACTTGATAATAAAAACCTACAATTATCTAGTTGACTTTCTATTGTTTTATATTTTTTTCCGTGAATATCCTATCATCCATAGTATATTCTACATTGTACACTTATAAGAAATAAGGAATATAAAGGTTTCATTGAGTTCTATCACATCCAATTTAATTATTTACAAAATATTGATTTTTATAAAATTATCATCAAAAATACGTAAAACAAAATATCCTCGGGTCCGCTTCAAAAAAAGACCAATATACCCTCATCCTAAATTTAGGGTTTGAAAAAAATTGATAAAAACCTTGTTTTCTCTACGAAAAATGTAACTAAAAAGCACATCAATAGCTTGATCGATAGATAAACTTGTCGAAAATTATTTCAATTGTTTGAATTTAACAAATAATGTTTGTAAAAAGTGACGGAAATATTCAGAAAATCTCCAAAAATTCAATCGCATTTTACTCGAAATTTAATACGAAGCACTAGTTTAAATTTTATTTAAGTAAACTGTAGAATCCAAAACTGTATAAAACCCATTTAGTACACTATTTCAACTTACCTTGTAGTTCATGAGCCATTAGATAATTCTGTTTTTCTGATCATTTTTTAATTGATTTGCTAAACCAATATTCAAAACTTAGTTATTGTAAGCTGTAAGCTACAATGCGAAATATTGTTTTGATTATCTTGATGAGAAATCAATATTTTATGATGAAACCGAAATTGTAGAGTAGCTTTTGACAAGATATATTTTTTGTAATTAGAAAGACATTAGCTGATAAAGCTTATTTAGTTGTAATTAAGAAAAAAGGGTAAGAAAGTGATAAATCTCGTTAAAATTTAAATTAATAATTGTACTGTAAATGGTTCAAGAGTATATAAAGCCGATATAATAATCCTTGTCTAACTAATTTTTTTTATTGTAAACGGCGCACTACATAAAGCAGTCTTTGTCACTGGGAGCTAATAAATAATTTACGGGACGGATAGCCAACTTCTATTGAGCAAAGCAACGTTCAAGAAAAAAAAACGTCCCCTTTTGTAATACAGATACAATAGAGTAATATGATTTTGAAGGTTGTTTATTGTTGTAGTTGTATATTTGATCTAATCTAACTTTTTTAAACAAACTGAGAAACAATGACGACTACCATTACCGAACATTTACCGGTTTAGTGTAATCCTTTTTATAAGTTGTTAGTTATTATATTTACGTTTTATACTTAAACAAGTATAGACAATAATTCAAAAAGAGGCCAACATGATATAGTACGACAATGTTTCTTTATGTAATGTATATGTATATATATATATTCGTTTGAAATAGCTTTTCAGATCAATGGTTTTGACTAACATACAAAATATATATATATTCATCATATTTATATTTATAGATATATTTTTAGATGTCGATCTGTATCAAAGTAATGTAAAATTATTCAAATCCCTTCCGACGGTATTAATGTTGCACAGTACAATATAGTTTTTGTACATTTATGACTTCATGTGCGGATTTCTTTTTATTTAGGAATTAACTTAAATCTCTAAGTTGTGAATAGTGTATATAAATCAAATAAATATATGGTCTTGATTGACGTAATTTACTTAAGCATGAGTATGAAATGATTTCAGATTGCAAACCAAGAGAACTGTGCATAGCAATTTCTTTTTGTTTACTTGACAAAATCACCCAAAATAATAGATCACTTTAGTATAAATGTTGTGTACCTGGGTTGGTTAAGCTTGTGTAATGTTGATATGATCCAAAGAAAATATTTCCAAGAGCAGTTGTAATCCTAAGGTAACAGTAATCATATAAATTGTATTTTTTTTTTTTTATTTTTATTTTTTTTTATCCTTCTCGTCTTTCTATTTACACTAATACATTTACTTATAATTTTTCTTTGTATGGATAAACAACAAAGTTTTGAAGATTCATCCGCTGTCATGATGAATCAATCTCCTACTTCATCTACAGCTGTCATTCATACACATCCATCAACATCATCTACGCCACCACCAACACAGCAAAAAACTGATAACATCAGTATTTATAGCGAGAAACAATCTAAAGGACCTAAAAAAATTAGCACTAGAGATGGATTAATGGTGATTGTAAAATCCTCGTGGGTCAATGTATTATTAGTGTTTGTACCAATTGGTATTGCTTCTCATTTTGTTTGGTCTCCTACTATTACGTTTATAATGAATTTCTTGGCAATCATTCCACTTGCCAAGCTACTAGGATTTGCTACTGAAGATATTGCGCTTCGAACCGGCGAGGTAAGTGTTCCAGGGCATATTGTGAGAATATTAATGATCTCATCTATACTCAATCGTAGATCATTGGCGGTCTACTCAACGCAACATTCGGAAATGCTGTCGAGTTGATTATTTCTATTATTTCTTTAACACAAAACTTGGTAATTGTCGTTCAAGCTTCCATGCTGGGATCCATTTTGTCCAATTTATTATTGGTATTGGGCATGTGCTTTTGGGGAGGGGGTTATTATTTCAAGACACAATACTTTAATAAGACAGTTGCACAAACATCAGCCTCTCTATTGTTTATATCAGTTGCTTCCTTATTAATTCCAGCATCATTTTATGGATCAATCCATTCCACAAACACAGAGTCATCTGGTGAATTAACCCAAGATATTTTGAACATTTCAAGAGCTACTTCTGTTATTTTATTAATTTTGTACTTTTCATATTTGCTCTTCCAAGTAAGTAAATAGTTTGTGGCTCGTAATGTGTAATGTACTAATATATTTTAATTTAAAAGCTTAAAACTCATAACTATTTGGTATGTGTTGTACAACATCATTTTTCCATTTTGATACTAAGATATTAAAATTTTACGAATGTTTATAGTTTATGGGACCCTCTAGCCCAGAAAGTCGTAGAATCAGTACAGTTCAATTACAGCAACGACAACAAAATGAGCAAGCTGCTGCTGCTGAAGAGGGGCAAGCTTTTGTAAATCAAGATGGTGAAGAAGAGGAAGAGGAAGAAGTGGAAGAACCTCAATTACCTGCATGGATGTCCATTGCTTTGTAAGTTTAAAACTTTTACTGTACTTACAAAATTGCTCATTTCTATTTCTCCATCTTAGGTTAATTGTTGTTACTACGATAGTTGGTGTTTGTGCAGAATTTCTTGTCTCTGCGATTGAAGAAGTAACCAAAGTGTGGCACATTAGTGAAACCTTTGTGGGCCTCATTTTGATCCCAATTGTTGGCAATGCAGCAGAACATCTTACGGCTGTTACTTGTGCTCTTAAAAATAAGATGGATTTAGCATTGGGCGTTGCTGTTGGAAGTAGTATGCAAATTGCTCTTTTAGTTACTCCATTAATGGTGATTATCGGTTGGGGTATGCAAGTAGAAATGAGTTTATTTTTCAACATTTATGAAACTGCTGTATTATTGATTGCTGTTATTATGGTGAATTATCTAATTATGGTAAGTTTTATTTAATCAAAAATATAACAATATCAACTAATACTGTTTGTAGGATGGCGAAAGTAATTGGTTAGAAGGATTAATGTTGGTTGCTGTTTACATTGTGATAGCTATTAGTTTCTATTATTATCCTGATGAAACTGCAACTTCTGTTGCTTCAAGTAATTCTACTATCTCTAGATAAATTAATCATTATGAGTCTTACATATCTCTAATAAAAAAAAACTCTATTCTGTCATACATTTATGCATCTCTTTTACACATTCAACAAATGACGTCGCGCCTACCCTATTTATTTAAGGCTAACAAAGATTGTATTACTAATGTATTTTTTTTTTTTTTTTTATATTCTTTTTTTCATTTATTATATTAAAAATGGCCACAACTCATACAGCAAGCTGGACAGCTACAGCCATTACTAAAGCTTTACATATTCAATATCCTATTATTCAAGCGCCTTGTGCTGGACATACGGGAGCTGATCTAATTGCAGCTGTGAGTAATGCTGGCGGTTTAGGATCGTTGGGTGCTGGTATGATTCCAGCATCTCAATTACGTACAACAATTCACAGTATTCGTGAAAAAACATCTCATCCATTTGCAGTTAATCTATTCTGTAGAGCTGCACGACCTCCCACAAAAGCTGAATTACAGAAACACTATCCAGGTACAGATGATGTTTTAAATGAAATCCGCAAAGAATTGAATATCCCTATTCCCACCGAATATCAATTACGTTCTCCCCCTTTTGAGGATCAAGTAAATGTGATTTTGGAAGAACGTGTACCTGTTGTTTCATTTACATTTGGTCTTTTACCTGATAGCGTTTTGCAAAGGTTTTGGAGCGCGGGTATATTTTTAATAGGTACAGCCACTACAGTTCAAGAAGCCCTAGCCTTGGCAGGCTTAGATCCCTCCGATCCTACAAGAAAAGCAGATGCCATTGTTGCGCAAGGCTTGGAGGCTGGAGGTCATCGTGGCTCATTTTTAAAAATTAGTAATGAAGATAAAAATCACCAACAATTACCTGTTGTAGATTTGGTCAAGGCCATTCGATCTACACAAAACAGTGGACGATTTCCTATTCCTATCATTGCTGCAGGAGGTATCAGTTCTGGCTCAGATGTCCATCATGTCTTGCATGATTGCAAAGCCGATGGTGCTGCCATTGGTACTTTATTCATGATGTCAAAAGAATCAACCACTCCTAGAGGGCACAGAGAGTACATGTTGAACGCCAAAACAAACGCTGTCGAGGAGACCAAGATCACTAGAGCAATTACTGGAAGAAGCGTTCGTAGTTATCCTAACAAACTGATGAAACGTATCGAAGAAGTTGATAAAAATGGCGGAGAAATTCCCAATTATGATATCCAGTCCTCCAAGACCAAAGATATTGCTACATATGCCACCCAGAATGGAATTCAAGATTATATGATGTTATTATCTGGAGTTAATGCACCACTTGCTGTTGATTATTCTGAAAAAGGTTCATTATCTGCTGCAGAAATATTGCACAAGTTGGTTACAGATATCGATAGAAAAATCGCAGTTGAATGAAAATAAAATTTTCAATTATTAAATTTTGTATTTTTTTTTTTCTTTTTTTTTTTTTGAAATATCTAGATATAGAATATGTTTTAAAAATACCATTTAATACCTAATCTTCTTTAAAGTATGTAGAAACTTTAAATCGAGTCAAAATCAACGAAAATAGGCTAGTAAAAATCTTTTAAAAATATGTATCTGATTGATTTTTTTCTGAATTTTAAAGTATTGTTTTTCTTTTATCATCATGAAACAGGAATTTAACTATTGTTGTGAGTCTAAATCTTTATTTTACCTGCGCAATATTGCTCCTGTATCATAACAACAAACATCTCGGTATGTAAATTTGGTATTTATATACGAGTACTAAATTTATTTCGATGTAGATATACGAAAATCAAGTGTATATATTATAATAATTGGCGGCTTAAAGCTAATGCAATGTATACATGTACTCCTTTGTTTTATGAAATCTGAAGTGAAAAAGAAAAATAAACTATCCAAGGGCTTCTTTCAGTCAAGCGGAATGTTCTCAACCTCGGTTGCATCAATTGTTTTAAAAAATAAATAATAATAACAAAAAAAAAAAAAAAAAAAAAAAAAAAAAAAAAAAAACTAGTGAATTAATAAAGCCATTTAACCGTATAAAATGTACGTGTACTATGTCAAGTTTCAGAATGGGCTTGGATATTGTTTGTATAAATATAAATTTTCATGCGACATTTACATATAAGGGCTGCCTATGATCTAAACAGGTACCATTCACTGGGTTTCAATGGGCTTAATTAACTGGATGCTTGGATATAGATGCTATAGAATTAAGAGAAAATAGAGGACAAAACAGGCACAAAACTAGTAAATTTTCTAGTATAATCCGAGTATATAACATACTAAATATGCGATATTCAATTTATGAAACGTAACTTGAGGATCTACGCACTTAAAGTCATATAATAAATAAATGCTCATGTTATTTATATCTTTGTATCTCAACTTGAAATTCTATAATTATGATTATGTACAGAAAATTAGATAAAACATGAAGTTTATTATACTATTAGATAATATTTCACAAGCATTTTAAAGGCATTGTCAGCTATAGAACTGTATGCTCTATTTATTTTTCTTTCACTCATGTTCTTGTTATAATCAAGCACATTTCAAAAATCGTTGGCCTTGACTTTCCTTGTGTTCCCTCACACAAATTATTGTAATTTGATTAAATATCAATCAATCCTAAAAAAAACCGAATATTCAATGTATTTAAGCAACAAAAAATGAACATAAAATCCGTAGGAGATACAAATAAAGTAAATGCATCTTTGCTATATTCGGTTATAACGATATACAATCAAAGATCAACACACTAAAAAAAACAAGACTCTTCTCCCTTGTACAACCAGCGAGACCCCCTTCATAATTTGTTTTAATAAACGCCCAACTAAACTAAACATCCCTTTCTGTTTCTCTTCTCTTTCTCTTTTTTTTTAAAAAAAAAATCAAAAAGCACTAAAATACAAAGAAAATGATTAGAGTACAAAGACTATTATATTATATTGCTATATTGGTATTTTTTGCTTTTATTTCTATTACAATATTTCCTCATTTAAAAGCATCAAATCCTTCTCCTGTCGAGGAACAAATCGAGACAACAATCAATAAACCAACGAGAAAACCATCAGGCCCAAATGAAGAAAAATATTTATCATGGTTTCCTCACAGGTAAAAAAGAAAGAAAAAAAAAAAAAAAATAGGAAAAAATAGTTTAAAAAATATGATATTAATATCAAAACTGCAGCGATTTTCCTGAACAACAGGAATCATTTAGAAATGCACTCCGACTTGCTTTAGAAACTAAGCGTACCATCATTGCACCTATGCTTAGAATAAATAAAATATATCCATGGATGCCATTTGAAGATCTCGCCAAACGTTATGAAGCACAAGAAAAATCAACCTTACAAAAGTCATGCGATGCACATCAAACAAACTGGCAAACCAAATTAGAACCTTGCGAAACTATTCATGATTGGATAGAAATACCATGGTCAAGTATTATGGATTTAGAAGTAATTAAAAGAGAATACGGAATTCGTATTATTGAGCGTACACAAGGACATGGTTGGGGTATTCATGAATCTGCTCTTGGTGGTCATGTTGACCCTGAAGATGTGGCCATTGTTGATGTCATGTCATTTAAGGAAAATGGTACTGATTGGGAACATGTTGACCTTGCTGAAGAAGCATTAAAGCAAAAGCCATCCCGTTTCTCAAACTGGATCCAATCGCATTTAACACCTAAGCAACCTGAAAAGTTAACTCAACCTTTGAAATTTGTGTTAAATGTTGATCAATTGCATGCTATTGATGCTAAAGTCATTCAATTTGGTGCACTCAATTCAGCTGCTCGTTATTTAACCACACAAAATGAAATTCAACAAGATTTAAGAAAGGCTTTAATGAAGACTCGTTTTGTTGTACCTGATAATATGGCTCAATTAACTGCTCAATCTAACAAGATTATTGATGCTTTAGGCGGTAGATTCCAGTACAGTACATTAATTTTAAATTTATCTAAATTAGTTGCTTTGGATGCACGCGCTGGTACAATTCAACATTTAGCAGTAGATGGATTAAAAAAGCAAGATGAAGATAAATTAGTAGAAAACGGACCTTCTACAATGGAAGATTTAGATTTAAAAGCTAGAAAAGAGTTAATGGAAGCAGTAGTTTTAGAGATATTTGGTGATATTCCAATCAATCAAGCTGTTTCTGCTGCAATGCCTATAAAACCATCCAAATTGGCTGATATTTTAAGTTTAAAGACATTAACCAATCAACCTAATGATCGACGTCAATTGTTAGATGCTTGTGTAGATTATCACAAGAATATTGAACAACGCTACCCAGTTTACTACTTGATGAATGATATGGGTGTTGCGCCTGAAACTAGACCAGATATCTTTGGTCCTTTATTAGAAATGTTTCCATGTGTATTCTCAAAACAAGACATGTTGAATTGGGGTATTCAAACAGAATCTTGGGCATTAGGTCAACCGGGTTTAACAGATTTAGCTGTTAATTATGAAAAATTATTCCAACCTCTACTTGATATTTTAATTGCAGGAAAAGGTAAAACAAATTTACATTGAAAAAAATCTTTGAATCAAAATACCCATCTCTTTTTTTTTAAAATATATATATATATATATAGGCTACTCATTTTTCGAAATCCCTACAACACCATTAACTCGTTTCCTCAATTGGAGTCCAAAAGAATGAAAAAAAAAATTATATATAGAAATAATAAAATTTTGAATCTTTTTTTGTTGGAAAAAATCATTCGTTTTGATGTGTAAATTATTGTGTGAAATTTATCCGAGCCAAATGTAAGATTGTTGTCAAATGAGGTCATGATACAGTCATTTATGTGGAAAATTACACACATTTAAAAATGGCATAATAAAATCGTAAGGGTATATAAAGAGCGTTTAACTGACAGATCCACAATTGGATTCTTTTTTCTATCTAATTATATTTTACTTTCAATACACATAATTTTTCCCCATCCTCCTCTTTTTTTTAAAAAAAATTATGAATCAATTCACTTTCAATAAACAATCTCCATTGATGAGACGTCAATCCGCTATTATGATGAATAATAGACGCTTAATGTCAACTCAGACCCATCAAGTACGTCAAGGTGGTATCAACAAAGGTTTAGTTGCAGCCCTCGTTGTTGCTGCTGCTGGTTTTACATATTATAGACGTACAGTCGATGAAAAAAGTAAGTTGAATGCATAAAAAATTTATGCAAGACAAAAAAAAAAACTAAGGTTGTTTCAGAATTTTATAATGGTGATTCAGATCCTTACGAAAAAACAAAGAAAAACTTGTCTCAATTTGGTGACAAAGTAGCTAAAGATACAGAGCCAGAAGCTCGTGGAGCTGTCGATGAAATCAATGCTGCTGGTAAACACATTAAGAAATCTGCTAATTTAGCTGGTCAAGCTGCTCAAGATGCTTATCAAAATGTTGCTTCTTCTGCTAAAAAGGAAACTGGCGAACTTGCATCTGAAGTTGACAAGTTCCGTCAACAACATCATTTAAAGGAAGGTGATCATACACCTGAAGATGTATTATCTAATAAATACAATCAAGCTGCTGATAAGGTTTCATCTAAAGCCACTGAATTGAAGCAAGATGCAAATGAAGCTGCATTTAACGCTGCTGATAAGTTTAAAAATGCAAAGTCTTCTGCTGCAAAAACTAGTGAACAAAATCCTATGGTAAATGAAAAGGTTTCCTCTGACAAGACTAAATCTAGCTACGAACGAGGTCTAGAATCACATGCAAATGATAATGTACGTGATACCAGTAATCTTGTTGGTAAAGATACTGACAAGGTCAAGAAGGTCTGGGACGACAAGAATAGTCAAGAGAAATCATCTGGTGAAGCTACTAATGAAAATGAATCTAAAGGCTTCTGGTCTGGCCTTTTGGGTAGCGGCGGTGCTTCCAATGAAGCTGCCCCTCCTAAAACTACTCGCAACACTCCTTCTACTCCCCACAATCAACCTGAAAAAAAAGTTTATGATTCTGCTCCTACTAACCATGGAAACCCAATGGTATATGAAAAGCATAACTTTGACAAGACCAAACCTGGATGGGAAACTCGTTTAGAAGGCTATGCTCAAAGTAATGTTCATGATACCAGTACCCTTGTTGGTAAGGACACCGAAAAAGTAAGAGGTGTTTGGAATGAAAAACATGTTCGTGACAATGGTGGTCATCCCATTGCTGAAGAAAACTCTGAGTCCTTCTGGTCCAGTCTTTTTGGTCAAGCCAAAGAAGTCGAAAACAAAGTTGAAGAACGTTTAGAAGAAGGCTGGGAAGATGTCAAGTCTAAGGTCGGACTTTCTACTAATGATGTCAAGCAAGATGCTTCTGAAGCTTATCAAGACGCAAAAGGAAAGGCGTCTGCTGAAGCTAATCGTCTCAAACGTAGTGCTAGCAGCACTGTAGATGACCTCTCCAATAAAGCTGAACATGAATCTAGTCGTCTTGAAAGTAAATGGAATAACATCAAATCTCAAGCCAAGGATGATGCTCAATCTGCCTACGATAGTGCCACTGATGCTGCTTCCAATGTCTCTAATAAATTGAAGCGTGAAACAAGTAAAGCTACTTCCGAAACCCAAAGCAAGGCCGAGCAATTGAAACGCAGTGCTTCCGATCGTTTTGAAACTGAAAAAAACCGTGCTTCTAGTAATTTGAAGAATTTGCATGATGAGGTCTCTTCCAATGCTGAACAATGGAAGAATGAATCCGAGAAAACTGCCAAGAGTTGGTATCAAAAGGGTACAGATCAAATCAAGAATGGTCTCGAAACTGTCAAGACTACTGCTGATAAGGATCTCCATTGGGCCGAAGAAAAGGTTTCTGAAGGTTTGTCCACTGCCAAGGGTGAAGTTGATCGTTTATTAGGCAAAGAACAACCCAAAAATACAAGTTATACTGATCATGTCACTCGTGGTGAGAAATTCGCTGAAGAAGAAGAAGGCTTATTAACACACACTCGCACCAATACTAAATTGAAGCCTGCTGAAATCATTGTTGAAAACTCTGATGGCAAAGACATGTAAACACACAAGACGTATATAAATTTATTTATTATCATTCCTTTTTTTCCCTTTCTTTTATCATTTGTGCAAATATGTAAATAACGAATAAAACAAGCTTGATATTTTGTACTTTTTAAAAGAATTTTTTCAAGTTGTAAAGATTATTTCACCCTTTTTGAATTTTTTTTAAGCTATTGGAAACAGTTTACGCATAAAATCAAAATTGAATTATATTTTATAGCGTGTCTAAATATCAATTATATTTTCTTTTTCGCGTATACAGTAACAGGATGCTCTCAATGTCAACATCAAGTTTATGCAGGTTGCAGAACCGGGAGTTCAAAGGTATGTGATGAAAAGAACATGCTTTTGCACATAATTAGTCACAAGCGGTAAATCTAAACGCCCTGTCGAAACAAGTAAATCTATAATTCATGCCCCCAGAGCTGTGTATTTTGCCTTTTTCTATAAATATAGTAGCTAAAGAGCTAATATATAATTAATACAAATGACGTCTAGATTTGGTAGAGTAATTTTGCTGGCCAATCGAGCCTCATCACTTAGAAATGTACCGAGATCTAGTACATTTCATTTAACAAAAGCAGTTACTTGTCAATCGAGAAAAATAACTACTACAACTGTAGCAAGAGAACAATATTTGCATGGCTATAAAGACAGCGAAAGATATCATGGTATAAAACAAAAACAAAAAAAAAACTGTTCCAGATAATAATGGTAATTAACATCTATCATCATTCATAGGTGAATATCCTAGTCGTACACATTATTGTGGAGAATTGCGTGCTTCCAATGATGGAGAAAAGGTTGTATTGAGCGGCTGGGCCCAATCTTCAAGGTATAAAAAAAAAAAAAAGCAATGAGGCAATAATGATATAGTGATTATACTAATAAATATGATATGATGTTATAGAGATATGTCTCAGGATCTGATTTTTTTGCCACTAAGAGATCATTCAGGTGTTACACAGCTTGTTTATAGAAATTCTAATGATGAACAACTTAAATCACAAATTCAATCATTATCAGCTGAAAGTGTAGTTTGTGTAGAAGGCATTGTAAAGAAGAGACCTGAGGGTATGGCAAATAAGAACCAAGCTGCTGGTGATATTGAAGTGGAAATTTCCAAAATTTATTGCTTGAATCCTGCTACACCATCATTGCCTTTCTGGCCTAATCAAGCTCAATTGGTAAGGAAAAGTGACATATGTATCAACACTTTATTTAATTTTTATATCCATAGCCTAATGAGGAAGTTAGACTTCGTTATCGTTATTTAGATCTTCGTAGACAAGAGCTTCAGCACAATATTCGTCTTAGATCATTAACAGCAAACACAGTGAGAAATTATTTGACAGAAAATGGATTTACAGAAATTGAGACGCCCACACTTTTTAAATCTACACCAGAAGGAGCTCGTGAATTTATTGTACCTACTAGAAAGAGAGGTGCTTTTTATGCATTACCGCAAAGTCCACAGCAGGTAAATGTTCTTTCCAATATATCATTAGATCTATAAAGCTGACATTTATGTATCAATAGCACAAACAAATGTTGATGGCTGCTGGTTTTGATCGCTATTTTCAAATTGCACGTTGTTTTAGAGATGAAGATTTAAGAGCTGATCGTCAACCTGAATTCACTCAAGTTGATTTGGAAATGTCATTTATCAAGATTGAGGATATTCAACAAATTATCGAAGGCATGGTAACTACTATTTGGGATAAAGCATTAGGTAAAAAGTTGACAAAGGAGCATTTCCCTCATATGACTTATAATGAAGCCATGTCCAAGGTAAATAATATTCATTAAATATATCGTAAAATTGCATTCACTTATCATATTTACACAGTATGGCTCCGATAAACCAGATATTCGATTCGATATGAAAATCAATGAAATTGGATCTTACGTCAAGGATGTAGTAGGAGATGATTCTATAGATTGCATGGTAGTTAAAAATGGGTCTGCCTTGTCTGGTGGAGAACTTAAAGCAATGCAAAAGGTATTAGACTTAACCGACGACAAGAACTTTGCATTTGTCAAAATTAACGAAAACAACATTAATTCTTGGCCAACTAAATGTAACTCATTGCGCCATTCTCAACAAATTTCACAACAAAATCAAAAACTCAATCAATCACTTGATATTGAGCAAGGAGATTTAGTTTTGGTGTATAAGCGTCCGAGTTACTTGTACGGTGGCAACACCACTATGGGCCGTGTCCGTCTCCATGTCTCTGATTTAATGCAAAAGAAGGGGCTTTTGACATTAGATCAACAAGAAAAGCACAAATTCCTCTGGGTCGAATCTTTCCCATTATTCACACCTGACGAGCAAGGTATCCGTACATGGCAAGCTACGCATCATCCTTTTACTGCTCCATATAATGAGGATATTCCATTGTTGGCTACTGAGCCTGAAAAAGTGAGAGGTCAGCATTATGATTTAGTTTTGAACGGTATGGAGATTGGTGGTGGTTCTATTCGTATTCATTCACCTGTGATGCAGACATTTATTTTGGAAAAGGTCTTACAACTAGAAAAGTTTGAATATAAGAGATTTGATCACTTGATTGATGCTTTAGGTGGTGGTTGTCCTCCTCATGGTGGTATTGCTTTAGGTTTTGATAGACTCATGGCCATCTTATGTGAATCCACTTCAATTAGAGATGTCATCGCTTTTCCAAAGGCTGCAGGCGGTAAAGATTTTGTTGTCAATAGCCCTTCAGAAGTGACAACCACTCAATTGAATGAGTATGGTCTTCAATTAGCAGATGTTGTTGAAAAGAAATAAAAAATAATTCTATTTTAGAGCTGATAATACATTTTATATAATTGATCTTGCAAACTCTCTTTTATCTTGAACTCTTGTTTTATCAATAACCCCATCAGAATAAATCTTTCTCACGCCTTTTTTAAGCTACCTTATGACAAAAGATCGAACTTTGAACAAAACAATAAACTGGTAGTATAGATATTTGTTTCATATATCTTGATTTTGCAACTTACGGTATATGTACTAATACAGGCTTTGTATAAGAGTTCAAAATACTTGTAGCTGTATTGGTTGAAATAATTTCATGATGCAGGTGCTATCGCTAGCTTTTTAAGAAACTTTAATTTGTAGAAACATAAGCAAGCCTGTTTAAGTATGATTAGTTCATTAGCTCATCCAAATGCAACAATATAAGATGTCTCAAGTGGTATATACTGTATATTCAATATATAATAGAAGTTGTTAATGGTTTTAAAAGTTGAGAAGTATGTACAGATATGTAGCTTCTGGTTTTTTTTATGCTTTTGTAGCTACAGTATTTCCTGATAGAAACCAAAATAAAGTTTAATATTGGAAAACAAGCTCCTAAATTTGAAACTAATACTCTTCATTCTTGTTACGTATTAACTGACATTTAATGATAGTTACTCTACCGTTATATAGAAGCTATTTCTTGTTGCAGTTTTTCTATGCGTTATAATCTGTTTTTGGCGGGAATTAATATTTTTGGATAGGAAAGGATCCAAATAATAAAGATAACAGAGTACACCATATATAAAATTGGCTATAATGTATACCTATATATTATATATATTATTTCTGTGTATTGAAAACGGATATTTCATTTTCTATAAATTTTTGCTGATTGAGGTTTGAGTGATTGAAACATTGCAATATAGATTTCTCAATTGTTTGTTAACAAAAGCATATGGTTTTGAATGGAAAAGCAAGCTGGTAACTACGTAAAACTGTATGTGGGCTCTTTGTTAGACGGCCTGATTCTGATCATTTATTTTATACGAAATGTATATTTACTCTCATGTAAAGTTGGAAGTCATTTGGATTGAATTTCATTTAAATAAGATTTTGTAGAAATCTGTAATTTTGAACTAATAAAAATAAATGATTAATATGCATATATAATAGAAGTTATTCTTGTAGCACTTATATAAAAAAATAAAGCAAGGGTTGCAAGGATCAAACATAAAATGCTTAACCAGTTATAGGTTTTTGCTATCGTTTTTTAAGGTTGTAGAAGTAAATTTCACTATGGCCTCCTGAATGCTCCCAGAGCACGTAGATGCGCTCAAATGAGACCACCAATAGGCTCATGAGAGCATCTCAGATGCTTACTGCTACAAAAACGTAATTAAAAAAAATCAGAAATGGGAAATACAATTATAACTCTTCTAAGTTTATTAAAAGTAAAGCAAGGATTCATCAGTTCGGTGGATCATTGTGGTATTTATATTAAATGTCTAATTCAAGTTACTAATGCAGTAATTTGATTTTCTCTATTATGTTTGCAGTGGAATTACATACTAAAAGCTTGATAATCATAAAATAACTTAATTTACAAGTATCACTCACAGAGTTCATGCCACTTGAAATATTAAAGTGCAGCAATAATAAAGAGATACTCAAAGTGAACACAATAACAAACGCATGCGAAAATACAAAATACTTTTGAACCAATACATGTCGTGTGAACGATAGCACCCTTGATCACAGTGCAATCGATTACACAAATGACATATATACCAAGAAGTATTTTACTTAATTCAATAAATAAAATATCAAAGATATTAGGTTTAATCAACTATTCCCCTGTGTCATAGTTACACTACCAATGAATAAGATTTCAAGCACACATTAGAATTCACACCTTAAAATCAAGGTTACCTAAATAGATATAGCCAATAGCTCTCAAAAGGCCCGCATTGTCGCACTTGACATATAATCCTTTATGGTCGATGCTTCGCATGATTTATCCTTTCAATATAATATTAGTAACAACAACTCAAAATTAGAAGATTACTCCATTCAAGTCTGATGGTATACAAGTTCTCTAAATCACTATAAATACCCTCATACTTTTTTCAATTATATTTAATTTTCAGAAATCTTTTGTAATAAAACTTTAGCTGATTATAATTGTATTTCTATCGCTTTTATTTTTATATTTTTTTTATTTTAGTAAACAACTTCGTTATTTACTGCAATGTTAAAGCTGATGGGAAAATGGATCAGCAATTATTAATTCCAGTTGTACAATTGTCTATAAATGTATATGGTATTTTAAATTGTAGTTAAGTTTCTATAATTCATGTTCCTGGTTCTCACACCAGATTTATATTATTAATTACTAATTCAATTTGATGTGTGAAAGACTGCCAGTAGTTCACATCATTTACTAAAAAGTCAATTAATGAAAGTTAGAAAATAGTATTTCCAAATTCAAATTCCTTTTGCTTGTTGGTTAATTACAACAAGCTTTTTTAGTATGAAGCATCATTATGTATGTCAAATATTTCGAAAGATATGCGTATTTAAAGTTCCCAAAATTCTGAAGCTTCGAATTTGATGTGGTCACAAGCATATCGGTGTTCTTTAAAAAGAGTATCTATTTGTATTTTACTTAAATTTTATATTCAAATATTTCGCTATACACTACTATAATTTCTCGGTAAATATGAATTGCCACAAGATTTAAGATAAATATTGTTGCAAGAAAAAATGTATAATTTAATAAAGGAACTGATTAAATTAAATCACATACAAAAACTGAAGAGAATCTTTATTTAATATTAATAATTTGTTCTATTATTTATATACAAATTCTATGTATTATAACTATTCATTAGATCAGTATTTACTATCATATCATAGGATATATTTGTTTCCTGCATAATGCATGTATAGTATCTGATATTTATCAAATATATCCCTCACTCTAGGGTCATTTATAAGGAACACACTAAGAGTGTTGTCATAAATCAATTAGTTCTTCTATTCCCAATATGGATTACAAATCCAAAGGTGCATTATCTTCCAAATTATCATAACAAACTGTGGACGCAACAAAATATACCTGCAAATCGAGCCAAAAACTGAATATAATAAAAAGTTATTTGTTATATAAGATCGGATTTGCGATAATATATTTAAAAAAGAGTACAATAAAAGAGAATGTGTAATTAATCAGTTCTTCAACTGTACAATAAAAACAAGATAAGGTTTATTTAGATATAAAAGTATTGCCTTTTATAATGATTTAGTGTTGAGTTCCTGAGATACAATTAAGAGCGGTATTGAACTATTAGATCTGTTTGAGAGTAATTTATGGATTGATGTTAATCAATCATAATTAAGCCGTGATTGTAGAGCTTGTGAATTGCCTTGTTTCAATGCTGCGCTTGTTGTGCCTGGATTGTGATTTGGTATATCTTGACAGCTACTTGAATGATTAACCGCTGAGGTTAAAGAGTATGGTGTCATGATTTGAGTGGTTCGAGCCTTTCGGTTAATTGATTGAGAAATAATAAACTAGGCGTTTCTTATATCCGATTCTAGACTTGTTCTTTCATATTCTAAATAGTAATCAATGGATTGTATAATCTATTGATTGGCTATGGAAGGCGATAAGGTATGATACTTGGTGGAATACAACATTATTCATATTATCATGTACAGTAAACATGACTGCAGCTGCCAGATGTTGCTGCTTATTGGGAGAATAAACAGTATATGCATGCTTAAAGCCTATATTGCCAGTCTAAGTTTCTCCTCAGCGGATATATATGGTTGAATGCTTCTCAATCTGCTCAATGTTTTTCTATTAAAACTTTAATATGAATGCAGGAAATAAATATCCAACAATTCGAAATAAAAATAAACTAGAAAAGTATGTTAAAACAGTATTCAAAAATTTGATTAAATTTGGTAAATTTATAAATTAAAACACATTCTAACATTAAATACTCAGCTGAAATTTACAATGTGTGAGAATTTATTAGACAAAAAGAGCTAACAAAGTATACTTTAAGACATCACCAGAATTGTAATTGTAATTAGCTGTTGCTATTTATTATAAGAAAGAAAATTTTATGTGAAAGAAGAAATAATGCATAAGAGATTTGTAGTTATACCACACTGTCGGTTTTTTGCCTATTATTTATGTTAAATATCAACTCAATTTCATATTGAATCTGACATCCAAATGGAATTGAAATAGTATAAATACTTTTAGAAACCAGGACCTAATAGCTCCTGGCTTCCTTTTTAACTTAATAATAAAGACCACTACGGCCGACCTATGCTTCCCATAGGCATGATAATCTACACAAATGGGCAGAATAAAAATTTTTGTGCAGATAAAGTAGCCCAGATGAGAAGAGAAATAAGATCAAGATATTTAAGTCGATT
>JAEPRC010000501.1:0-33302 GCA_016758945.1 Mucor plumbeus
TGCAATTTCAGTAACTGATTTTTTTGCGGAAAATGCAGTTTATTGAGATTTTCGCATGATTATTGCACGCGGACTGCTAATAATTGCAATGGCGTACGTAAACTTCACACATTTCCTACATAGTGCATTATGTTGTACGTCAAATATTTCGAAAGATATGCGTATCCAAAATTTCCAAAATTTTAAAGTCTCAAATTTGATGTGGCCACAAGCACATTGATGTTCTTTAAAAAGAGCATTTATTTGTACTTTATTTAAATTTGGTGCTCAAAGGTTCCACTATACACTATTATAATTTCTTAATGAATATACCTACCAAATGAAACTAAAAATTGAAAACAGAAAAGTTCTTTATGTCATCACGTACAGTATATATTACTACGACGGCCAGATGTTGTTGCTGCTTATTGGGAGAATAAACAGCACATGCATACTTAATGCTTATACTGTCAATCTAAATTTCTCCTCAGCGGATATATATGGTTAAATGTTTTTTAATCTGCCCATATTTTTCTATTAAAACTTTATGGGGAATACAGCAAATATACTGTATATCTAACGATTTGAAATAAGAATAAAATAAAAAAATTTTGTTACAAGAGTATTCAAAAATTTGATCAAGTTTGGTAAATTTATATAAGCTAGAATAAATTTTAACATCAAACACAGCTAAAGTTTACAATGTGTAAGGATTTACTAGACAAAAAGAGTCAATAAAGTAGACGCTAAGACACCACCAGCATTGTGAAAGAAAATTTTATTCGAAAGAAAAAATAATGCATAGAAGAATTGTAAATATACCACAGCATCACGGCAAAAAAAAATTATTGCGAGAATTTAATGAAATTCATCGTTGTCATGCAACATATTGCATGATTAAAATGATAAAAACCACAAATAACGAGATGTTCAAAGAATTTGTTCTCTCTGAACTTAATAAATAATGTAATTCCTTATTCCTCATAAATGTACAAAAAACATTTGTAAATCCAATTAAAGTATCTGAATTGAATAAAACTATTTTACTACCCTGCTTCAATTTACAATAATGAGTTGTTCCATTTGCAACTACAGTACTATATTTTCTAATTTAAATATCCACTACTTACCTTTGCATTGCAAAAGATAACAATTTCGACGAATTTTCTCTGGGTTTTTATACATATCAGGCGTGGCGGTAGTTTAAAATTAAAACTTTCTGAAGATGAAAAAATTGGATAAAAACGATCCTAAATTTTTAAAATGCAAAATTGGCGTCGAAAGTGTATAGTAACCTGTCTAGCTCTATTAAATAACCTCAACATAAAATTAAATTTTGTATCTAATGGTATATTTATTGAAAACCTGTATCACCAAAAATTTCGTAAAAAAAGCAAAAACATAAAAATCAGTTTTTAGTAATTTTAAAAATACTTTTATAACTAAATTTTACAGTTAGTGTTACAGACAAATAACGCAAAAAAATATCTATTATTTGAGCCATTATCTGTCACTCTAGCTCTGTTTTTCATAGAGTTATTAGCTTTCTTCGAAAAAGTCAAATTTTGGACGAGGGCATACAAGGAGAAATTGATGTTTTTTTCGAGACTAATTTTATACTAAAATATAATAAAACTAAATAAAAGAATCATTTTTGGCTTATAAAGTATATGCTTAAAAGGTTGCTATCTCGAATTACAGTCCATTGAAGTCGCGTTTTTTTATGCTTTTAATGGAAATATCTTTATAAAAAGAGTATGAGCTTAACTGGGATTTTTACTAGATTGATTTTTCTCGTTTATATATCTGTTTTAAAATATTACTCTTTAAGATTGCTTTAAAATTGCAAGAGTTATCAACCGAAAAGTAGATTTTGTGGCAATTTTCTTGGTATTTTAAGATACAGTCCGCATGAAACGGAGTTTAATAATTTAGGCCCCGTAGTTTGTGCTCGATATGCAGTAAATCTACTTTTTGAAGAGATTTTTTGGTACAGTCTTTAAGCCAACGTTGTAAAAAGTTTTCTAACATACACACTCTGACCTCCTGTTGTATCACCACCGCGGTAAAAAGTGCATTTATTATGTAGCTTGGTGCAGAATTTCTGCACTTTTTTTGACTGTGACGATGTGCAGAAATTCACTTTTTTTAGCAGTAGATTTTAATTTTTATGAACCAATCTGCATAGTTTCTGCACATTTGATTCTGAACCTCTCTGAACGTTTATGCAGTTTATGAAGGTTTGGATGCTGCAGCATCCGAATCATTGTTCAGGTTCTGCAGTTTTTAAAAAATAGCTTTTTAGAGCTACCAGTTATGCTCATTTATATTTCAGGATTTAATGGCTGCGGATGCATTATAGAATAGATATTCATGGATAAAAATTTATCGATTTTATTGGTTTCATTCATTTAAAATTATATAAATATACGATATACTAAATATTAATGCATAATGTAGATATAAAACAGTATGCATTAGCTACTTTGTGTCATGCAAGGATTCAATAATTCACCACAGTATATATACCATAAGTTATTACAAATATTGCCAACATCATTGTGGAAGCAAGATATTTTACGAATTAGTCATTTTTAGTGAGGAGTAGGGATATAACAATGGTTGCTATAAATTCAAGCACAACAGAAGGGTTAAAGCTAGCAAAAATATTAGTTTCTTGTTAAAAAATGGTACACTTCCCGTTGTTTCAAACAACCAAAAACTACACGTATATGCCAATGCTCCTTACCTTAAGTTCAAGCAGGTCTCTTAATTTAAGAAGGTGTGTGAATGACTCAAGGCATTCATTCGCACTAACAAAAAAAAAGCTTAGTATACAAAACCTGAAACAATATCAGCCAATTCTTTATATTTACATGAATCAATCCTTTCAATATATAGCGCAATAAGGAATAATAATACAATTTTCGCTAAATAAGACTATGTAGCAAAAATTTGATATTTAATACACCATTAGAATAAATAGAGAGCTTGTAAAATTTAAATTTTCAATTTACATACCTTTTAAAAACACCAAAATCTTTTGATATTTAACAAGTAAAATTGTCTATAAAAATATAATATAAGTAGTCATAAAAGCTTAAATTATCAAAGAGTTTTATATACAATTTTAAAATGCGAATCTTGAGGATGCAAACAGTGTTTATACCATAAAAGCAGCAGCAGATTCAATCAAAAATGTTTACCATATTATTGAATATTAATATATCTTAAAAATTGAAAGAATAGGCTTGAAAAAGAAAAGAGTGAATCCATTGATAGCTATTAGGAAACATTAGTATAACACTTAACAAACTCTAGGAGCAGATAAAAAAACATCTTTTATACTTTTTTTGTAGTATGAAGAGCATTTTAGGTGTAATATAAGTTAGCGAAATAGAAAAAGAAAGAAAAAAGTAAAAAGGAAAAAAAATTACAAGCAACCCATGTTTATATAAAAACCCATGGTCACTATATTATTAGGTAAAGTACAATGACTCATTTATGAACTTTTATGCAGACAAAAGCTTCAGAAATTATGAAGCTTTTACTTAGAGATATTTTTTTATTTTCAACGTTCGGTAGTTCGGTGAAATAAATTATAATTTATGATACATTAAATTAAGCCAACTTAATTTACAAACAATTATATAATCGTTATAATGATTGAATAGTTCACATACAGTAATATGCTTTTAATTTTGTTGCTATTAATGAACATTATTTGATTTGTTGCAAAAAAAAAAATGCTCTTTTTCCACAATTGTAGCACTGAAAAAAATTGAGATGTACAACTATTTTTAAGCTATAGGCAATTTTGCAGTGCATAAAAAAGTGCTTGCAGTACTTTGGCTGTCACAAGCAAAACATTGAATAAAAATTTATTATGGTTCAAAAATTCTATTTTGTATATGTTTATAGGTTATAATACACTTTATTTTATTTACATATATTGGAATTATTAATAAATAGACAGTCAAGATTATTTAATTTTAAACAGCTAATTTTATGCGCGTAGACATTAAGGTTTATACTGAAAAAGAACTATTAGGACTTTGACCAGAAATATACAGTTTCTCGTATGATAAATTAATGGTTCGTATTACTCTCGGTAATATTGTTATAATAATAATACTAACATTTACAATTTCTTTAAGCAGATTTTTGATAGCAAATAGTAATAGTTAAAACCAATGACAAGTGCTAAATTAATTGATAACTCAATTTGCATTTTAACTACATACGGATTACAACTAAAAATTGGTTAAATGGAGGTTGGATTTGGGTTAATGAATGTTAGTATTACGAGAAAAATATGGAGAAAAAAGGATATGCTTCAACAGATAACTTCAAGTAATGATAAAAAAAGGTAGTTAAGAGTATTTGGAGCTTTTGGGGATTGGTTCTATTACATTTTGGAGCAATAAGTGTCATGTGCAGCAATTAGATTTTGTGGTGGGAAAAAAGATAGCACTTATTTTGGATGTAATAGTAACTTTTTTACAAATAAAATAAAGAGAATAAAATATTATATCAAAGAGAAAAACTTAGATTTTATTTTATAGTATATATTATATAATTAATTGTGCTAAATTTGGGCTATAGAAATCAATTAAAAGTAAATAAAAAAAAAACAAAGTCAATTTTAAAGTTAAAATAACATGAGATTGTTACGACTTCAACAATGAAATGCATACCCAATGATATGATCCAGTGAAAATATATAACCTTACTATGTTCTGTTAATAAATTACAGATTATACTTCAATTTATTATAGTGAATTGATTTCAATTTATTATAGTCAATTAATTTCAATTTATGAACAATTCCAGGCCATTTCAACTTGAAAATTGGTTTTGTTTTTTTTTTTTTTTTTTTTTTTTTAAGATATACCTGCATTTTCAATTGAAAGTATAAATTGCAATTGTATGCGATTTCTCAGCTCTTTTACTTTACACGCATTATTTTGCAGTGAAAATTATGCCTAAATTTCAAGCTCGTGAGGTTTTCAGGGATATAACTGTACGAATTTTCTACGCAGTGTATCTCTCATTTTATGGCAAAAATTATTACTCTTGTTTTACAAATATTAACTTCTCAAATTTTTTGTAGCACAAAGTGTTTTTTTTCTGTATTAAACATAATAGAAAGAACCAATCCTAAGATGTCCTTTGGTTTCGCTGTATTTTCAGACAATTTTATCTGTTTTATTTTTTAGGTGCTGTCAATCTGCACATTGCTTCAGAAAACCTTTAATTTCTGAAGGCTTCCGGACCCTCAAAATAAGCTGCGAGACTATTTTTTTAAAAAAATTCATAGTTTCTGCAGATTGATGCTGAGGCTGCATCTAGTTTGTGCAGAAACTATGCAGCAAGATGCAGATACTGCACTTTTTACCGCGGTGGTGTATATCTTAATAAACTTCAGACTTCTTTTAGTTTTTATATACAGTTGGAAAAGCTAATACATTATTGTCTTTTTAAATTGTACTTTTATTTATAAACTTTAAGAATAATTCACTTCTTACAAGTAGTATTCATCAAGAATAAAATATTCCTCACGCAAGATAAAAATTAAACAAATATTAATTAATGGGAGTATTAAAACATTCAACAAGAAGATAAAATAAAAGATATTTTTTGAATGGAAAATTAAAATAGTTTAAACTAAGCGAATGAAGACTATGTATTGCAGCCAAATAAATTTGTATAATAATGGAACAATGTTTAAAATTTATATCAAATACATTATAAAGCTATTTATTTTTTTACTTCCAAAGATACATTCTGTTTTTCTAAAAATTTTATAATTTATCTGAATTAGAATGTCAGTCTTTCATCGAGTAGAAGCTTTTTCAGTTATTATGTTACTAGCATACAGTATATGCTAAGTTACAATTATTTCAGGTTTGTGATTGTAATGCGTTGGCTTTTTGCCTATTATTATTTATGTTAAATATCAACTCAATTCCATATTGAATCTGACATCCATCAAATGGAATTGAAATAGTATAAATACTTTTAGAAACAACCCGGACCCGATGGCTCCTGACTTCCTTTTAACTTAATAATAAAGACATAAAGACCCTACGTTCTCCGTGATATAATCACTTGTAGTCTTCTTTATTTTATTGTATTGGAAATAATCATTATTTACTTATAACTCTCATAATGCATTAGTTCAAATTTGAAACTTTGGATACGATAGTCTTTCGAAATATTTGACGTACAACGTAACGATGATGCTTCATACCAAAAATGCTCGTAATTAACCAAGTAAAAGGAATTTATATTTGGAAATACTACTATTTTCTAACTTTTCATTAACTGGCTTTTCAATTACTATCTAAGATGCTCTCATTTAAGCACAACCAATATGCTCTGAAAGCGCACAAGAGGTTATAGTGCATATAGTGCGTATGCTAGAATACTTTTTACAACGTTGGCTTAAAGACTGTACCAAAAAATCTCTTCAAAAAGTAGATTTACTGCATATCGAGCACAAACTACGGGGCCTAAATTATTAAACTCCGTTTCATGCGGACTGTATCTTAAAATACCAAGAAAATTGCCACAAAATCTACTTTTCGGTTGATAACTCTTGCAATTTTAAAGCAATCTTAAAGAGTAATATTTTAAAACAGATATATAAACGAGAAAAATCAATCTAGTAAAAATCCCAGTTAAGCTCATACTCTTTTTATAAAGATATTTCCATTAAAAGCATAAAAAAACGCGACTTCAATGGACTGTAATTCGAGATAGCAACCTTTTAAGCATATACTTTATAAGCCAAAAATGATTCTTTTATTTAGTTTTATTATATTTTAGTATAAAATTAGTCTCGAAAAAAACATCAATTTCTCCTTGTATGCCCTCGTCCAAAATTTGACTTTTTCGAAGAAAGCTAATAACTCTATGAAAAACAGAGCTAGAGTGACAGATAATGGCTCAAATAATAGATATTTTTTTGCGTTATTTGTCTGTAACACTAACTGTAAAATTTAGTTATAAAAGTATTTTTAAAATTACTAAAAACTGATTTTTATGTTTTTGCTTTTTTACGAAATTTTTGGTGATACAGGTTTTCAATAAATATACCATTAGATACAAAATTTAATTTTATGTTGAGGTTATTTAATAGAGCTAGACAGGTTACTATACACTTTCGACGCCAATTTTGCATTTTAAAAATTTAGGATCGTTTTTATCCAATTTTTTCATCTTCAGAAAGTTTTAATTTTAAACTACCGCCACGCCTGATATGTATAAAAACCCAGAGAAAATTCGTCGAAATTGTTATCTTTTGCAATGCAAAGGTAAGTAGTGGATATTTAAATTAGAAAATATAGTACTGTAGTTGCAAATGGAACAACTCATTATTGTAAATTGAAGCAGGGTAGTAAAATAGTTTTATTCAATTCAGATACTTTAATTGGATTTACAAATGTTTTTTGTACATTTATGAGGAATAAGGAATTACATTATTTATTAAGTTCAGAGAGAACAAATTCTTTGAACATCTCGTTATTTGTGGTTTTTATCATTTTAATCATGCAATATGTTGCATGACAACGATGAATTTCATTAAATTCACACAATAACATTTTTTACCTCTCTCAAATATTAGACTAAATACAAATATTATACTACAATCCAAAAAAAAAAAATTAACATTTTCTCAAATTGTTAATGTGTATTTGTATTATAATGAAACATACACTTTACCTCGCCTTTTTATAAACTGGATTGCTTCCATACGTATAACAGCGGCAAGCACTTTGCAACGATTACATGCTACGCGAATTAATTTTAATAACTAGACTCTATTAATAGATAAAATTGCATTGAAAACAAAGACAGTAATAGTAATGTTATAATTGTAATTAACAAATTATATTAATTCTGTAAGTACAAAATGTGAAAGAAACAAAAAAAGGGACAACGGTGTAAGGTAAGCTCTAATTGAGTGAGATGTCTGCTACGTGCATAATAGACAATTTATTTTTTGGCTTAATAATATGAAGTTGTATTTAGATATACAGTCAAACCTCGATATAAGATCCCTTAATATAACGAAAACCTCGATGTAAAGGAGGTTTTTGTATCATGGATTGAGGATGTTGCGGTGTGATTATCAAAGATGCCTTTATTCCTTTCTTAAAATTGAAGTTGATCTGTGTTTTAAATTTGATTTAAGGGAAGTCCTCGATATAAGGGACTTTGTACAAGAAACCACGAGTGCCCTTAAATTGAGGTTTGACTGTATATATCATTTTTGATTTATATCATTTTTTAATTTTTTTTTGTATGTGTGATTTTTTTTAGCATCTTGGTATCTGGGAGAGATATTAATAATTAAAAAAATGACTTTTGAATTGCTTCAATGTTTTGTGATTTAAAGAAGGTACTTACAAGCAGAAATGGTGAATAATCGAAGTATTGAAGCTATTAACCGATAGAACTAAGTTTATTTATAGACTGTGTTATGCAATAGCCGACTGGTTACAAGTTAATTAATTCTACGCTGCTTCAGATTTCATATTTGCATAAATTTTATGCTTCATTTCGAAGGAGACAATAATTTATTCGATCATTCTATGTCAGAGTTACATTAAATTCAAAAATCACAGTTAATTATCTTTCTAACTGCTATCAAATAAATCAAAATATTGCTTAATTTTGACGCATTTATATAAGATATATTTATTTGCCATTGGAATGATTTTATTGTTATACTACTCCCCACAAAAAGTGTATGAACAGCATTTCTACTTTTAGTTACAATATAGTTTGAACCATACATAATCTAATAAATAGCTCATGTTTTGATGTTGATGTCCTTGAGAAAACTACGATTATATCAGGTTTTATACTCTACATCCACGAGAAAACTTCAATAAATTTAAGTCAGATACAGAGACAGTTTTTTGATAAGATCAGTAAAAGTGTATATTTTAAATCAATAGCAGTGTATTGACCTTTTCTTTCCACATTTATCTGTATTCATCCCCTTTCGCTATTGGTATCATTTGTATCCTTTTTACTTGAATTTTAATTTTGCTTATATTTTATTTTTGAAAATTTATATACTTTTACAAATAAAGTGTATAAAAAGTTAAACAAAAGATTGCTATAAACAAAGTCTTTATTTCAATTATTCAAGAATAAATTTTTATTTGTAACTTAGAGCCAAGAAGAAATAATAAGCCTTATTAAAGCATATCCAAAAAACCTATAATTCAGTTTTTTTTTTTTTTTTTTTTTTTTTTTTTTTTTTTTTTTTTTTTAAAAAAAAAAAGTGATTACAGACAGTGGAAGCAGAGAAAAATTGTACTTAACGACAAATTCTCTCTATGAAACTTATTTTACATTAACTGAGCGACTACGAATATCATTTGTATTATCGCATAGCTAGAATTTCTAGCTGTAAAATATGGGTTTTTACACTATCTTTAGGTCCAGGAACTCAGAACAGCGTTGCTTTAATGGAGGAATCCTGTATCAGTACCTTCACTCTGAGACTCAGACAAAGTAAATGCAATTTAGGATGAAATGAAAGTAAAAGTGGGATGCAGTGAGGATAAAGTTTGGATGCAATCAGGATAAAATTTGTATGTTATGAGAATTAAATTTAGATAAAGTGAGAAAGGTGATTTGGAAAATATGAAATTAGTCTTCAATTGAATAGTAATAATATTTATAACTTACCTGTAATGATCTAAATCTCCTTGTGGAGAAAACCATGTTTATTACGACGATTCGAATTAAATAAATATTATAATCAGATCCTTGCTTTAGGAGAAAATACTTCCAGACGACCATTACCGTTTTATATTAATGATGAAATAAGCAGCATATTCTTGGCAGTATTGAAGTCTCTCAGCCACAGTGTTTTACAGTTTTGGCAACCAAGAGCGCTGTGGCCTTTGACACCGTCCACCTTTTCCAATGAGTCTTCGTAGCATATACTACAAATTATTGAAATCATGAATTCATCAATTGTAACCACCAAAAGATCTCCTTTTTTTTATTGTTTCTTTAAAGCATTTCAGAGAACGCCAGTTACTCCACATGTGTTACCTTTTAGTTTTACCAAGTCTTTTTAAAAACTTATAGTATATTTTATATTTTACTCACCATTATCAGCTTTGTCCTCTTTAAAAAGTTTACATTTACAATATTTTTTGTTATAACAATCAATTTTTTTGCAGTCCTTGCATGTTGGCTGCGGCCGCTCCCCTAAGTGAATAATGGTTGTAAATAACAAACTGTTTTTCAAAGATTTTATAATTTGTACCTGATTTTCTGCTCACTTTTACTGCTTGAATTTCGTTTAGAATTAAGGAATTATACATTATCAATCTTTGTAGGTGGTGGAAAGTAAAAAAAAAAAAAAAAAAAAAACACAATTTTGTGAGGAGAGGATGCACATTACGGATTTTTGATATATAAACGGTACGAACCGGATATACAAGCAGCCAATCCATAATAAACATTATACAACTATGTATTGATTTGATATAATTGCTAGCAATGTATTTCCATCTATTGCAATTTTTAATGTTATCAAAATTTGGGGTTTAAAGTTAAGAAAATGGTGATCCAGAAATATACATTGTTTGATTAATTCTACATATCCATCTCTAACCAAATTTATTTTAGTATGAATTTGACACTCATCTAATATAGATCTTCATTTTATTTTTCCAAATTTCATTTTTTCTTTGTCTAAATTTTATGTCTGTTTTGTCCAAAAATATAATCTTTTCGTCTGAATTTGAAATGAATACACTTTATTAATTTTAAACAATAAGCATTGATCCCGGTTGGCCAAAACCATGTTTAATTTGAATAAAAGTTTCAATTTAATATGTTTTTTCTGTCAAATGTAAAGGAACCTTGATCAAAAAAGCGGTTATTATTGGGTATGATTCACAAGATTTGGGTCTAGATCAGATGACATGTCAATATAATTGATATCTGAATGTACACCGCACACAAAAAGGAACTACATCTGATTTTCACTCTGTGTTACACTATGAGTTAATTATGTTGTGCACCATGTGTAATAAGGGCCAACTTTAACTGTGACTCTAGTCCTTTTTATGAAGTGGATATAGTATGTGTCTTAAGAGCCCTTTTCCCTCTTTCCTTTTTTTTTTCTATCTTTTTTTTTTCGTTATAACAAAAAGCTCTTGCTAAAATCATCTCCTATTTTTATTTATTTATTTTGCCTTATACATATTATTCAACATACCCTGTTTATTATTTAAGCAACAACAATGACAGAAACAGCAATTCAGAATCATGTTACAGACAATAACAAGGAAGATGATACATTAATAACAGATGGATCTGCAATTACTATACGTTCAAATCATAGTTCAATTGCAGATGCATATTCCGATGATGCAGATTATGATTCTTTAGATACCATTGCCGAACAACAACAACAACAGAACGAAAAAGATGTTATTGTAACCAGTATACCCACTAGTAATCAACGTCGTCGTCGTGCTTTAACAGTAACTCAAAATAATCGACCAGGAGGAAAAAATGATGATGAATCAGTAGCAACTAACAGTAAAAAGAAAGTAGGGGAAGAACAACCAGATGCTACAGCCACCGAGGCTTTTGATGATATGAATCTTCAGGATCAAATCCATGAATTAGATGATTCATTAATTGATGGTAACCATGACCTTTCGGACTCAGATTACGATGATGATGATGATGATGATGGCGATCTGGTATCAGGGCACAAAAGAAACCAGAGCCATCGTTCTACAATGTCCTCGATCCATTCCTACGTTTCAAGTGCTTCCAATTATGACTTGTTATTGGCTAGATTAGGATCAAAAGATACAAATTCCTCAACTAGTGCTAACACATTGGATACACCAACTCAAGAAATTAGAAACTCATTTGATAGAGTCTATAATGATGCTGTTTGTAAAGGTGAAGAGGATGAAATTGATTGGGGTAAGAAAACATACTATTGAAATCATATTTGTTTGAAACTAATTTATTATATATATATACATATATATTATATTACCTCCTCTCCTCTCCCCTTGCTTTGCTCCTTTTTTTATATTATTATTATCATAAAACAGAGTTTTGGTCAAAGGTCATCTCGGACTTTAACAGTGTTGCCAAGTCAGAACCAAAAGTCTTATCGTACAATATTCAAAGAGGAATTCCACCAACACTTCGTGGCATGATTTGGCAATTATTTGCAAAGAGTAAAAATGTGAAACTTGAAGAACAATATATGCAATTACTGAAAGAGGAATCTGTGTACGAAAAGGCAATTGCAAGAGATTTACCGAAAGCATCATTTATAAATCACGAATATTTTACAGACCAAGATGGTCAAGAGGCGTTGTTTAATGTAGTGAAAGCATATTCTCTGTATGATACAGAAGTTGGATATAGTCAAGGGCTATTACATATCACTGGACCTTTACTTTTAAATGTAAGTTTCATAATTTTGTACGTACATTATAAATAAATAAACATACTTACATAAAAAGTAGATGCCAGAAGAAGAGGCTTTTTGTGCTATAGTTCAATTGATGAACAAGTATGATTTGAGAGGACATTTTCTACCTCAGTCAGAATTGTTATCCCAAAGACTGTATCAATTGGAAGGATTGGTTGCTGATCATTTGCCACACATTCAAAGACATTTTACAGCACATGGTGTTCGATCAAATATGTATGCTTATCAATGGTTTAGTACTTTATTTGCATTCAAGTTTCCATTAGACACTGTTTTTAGAATTTATGACATGATATTTGCTGAAGGAATAGAAACTTTGCATCGCTTTTCTATTGCATTATTAGAGAGAAACCAAGCTATTATTCTTAGTCTTGAATTTGATAATTTAGTCAACTTTTTAAAGAATGATTTACTTGAAACATATATGGTAAATACATTTAAATATTGATTTTCCAATATTGCAAACTAATTCTATTACATTTAGGAAAATGCAAACCAATTAGTAAAAGATGCGTTTCAAATTCATATTATATCCAAAAGACTTGATCGATTAGCAAAGGATTATCAAGTAGAGTCTGCTCGAGCAAATAATGAAGCAGAGGCAATTGAGGCGCTTAAGCGTCAAAATAAAGCTTTGGCAGAATCAATTAAAAAAATGGACATAGAATACAGTGATTTGAATAAGGAACATACTGAAATTGCAACAGAATTGATAACTGCAAAAATGGATATTGCTCGTATTCATGATGAAAATGAAGCTCTTCGTCAACAATCAAATGATCTTAAAAAAGTTTTAGAAACTTTGCCCGCAGAAGTTGAAACTCGAGTCAAGGAAGAAATGGAAATCCTATATACCAAAAATGCAGCACTTGTTGAAAGAAATTCTGCGCTTGAGGATCAATTAGCCTATATGGAAAACATGATTATAGAAATCAAAGAGAAATATTCAGAAAGTGAAAATGAGAGAGAGGGCCTACGTCAAAGATTAACTGATCTTAAACGTTTAATGGGTTAAGTTACAGTGGTTATTGCATTTTATTCTTTCCATAAAAAATAAATATACATTTTTTGAGAAATCAAAGGGCACGAGGGTTTATTGAGGATTTCAACTAGCTGGATAGATACTGATACAAAGTATTATTTGCTTAATTATTAATTGACTTGAAAATTAACGTTAATCAATTAAACCAGTTCATCACTTAAAGTTATAAAAATGGTATCTCCCCCGCCCCATCTTTTTTTTTTTTTTTTTTTTTTTTTTTTTTTTTTATCCTGATTCTGAAATTATGGAAGTTCACTTGTTCTAAGAATTGTTCCTACAAAAAGTTGACAATGAATGTTTAATTTGATAAACTAAATACAAAGAGCTCCTTGATCTGCACCTGCTGGCATTATTTTATACACGAATAACCTCTCCATTATTGATTGTAAGGCTGTACCTTCTCATCACATCTTAGAAAGACCCAATGATAATTATTATCAAAAATACACATATAATATATAGCGTATTTGATGCAAAATCTAATACTTTTTAATATACATTTGTAATGGTATTCTTTTTTTTATTTCATTTAAATGATTAGAACTGGTTATTTTTGATACTAATAGAAAAAGCTTTTTAGCATGAAACTAATATTATACTTTATATGATGAATAAACTGTTTTTTTTTTGTTTTTGTTTTTGTTTTGTTTTTTCTTTTTTTAACAATTTGGTTGCTTTTACTGGTAGAATTTATGCCGGATTCATAATCTGTTTTCGCTTCTTATGTTCAACAACCATTTTGTTGTGGGTATCTGTATCATCATTGCTATCTCTTCGTTTTCTTTTATCCTTTGGTTTAGATGTAGAAGCAAGCTTTGGTGAAGGTGTAGGAGTAGGAGTAGGAGTAGGAGTAGGAGTAGGAGTAGGAGTAAGAGGTGTGCTAATCTCTAACTCACAAGTCTATTAAAATATTGGATATCACGTTAGTTATTTCAGTAAACGTTTACTTGAAAACCAATACCTTTTGGACATTGAAATCGATAAAGCATCCCCAATTTCTTGGATCATGTGTAGGATGAAGATAGTAAACCAAATCGTAGTCCTTCAATGATTCATTAGCATTTTCCAAGTCTAAGCATTCATCACAATTGTCAGTACATTCAATGCAAGTGAATACATTTGCGTAAAATTTTTTCGTCTTCTTTATTAATTTGCTGCAGATTCCACGCTTAAATACAGATGCCAAACTGATACCTTGGTTACCTAATTCAGATACAGTGGCTTTCACTGAACAGTGTTGACATTCTAATGTATTAAATTGATCTTTCATATTACTACGAAACTTTTCCAAGCGTTGACATGTTGTTGCGAGATTAGATGCTTCATTTGGTAATCTATTTCGAGGAATTAATGCCATACCTATACACTGTGTATGAATTTTCACTTACAATTCTAAAAAATGCTTCTCTTTGTCAGCTTCAAGTTCATAACCAAGAGTAGGACCGATAACGCCATTCAAATTATTCACATAATCCCTGTACAAATTGATATATGTTTGAATATTCTTTGGGCTTTGATGCATTTTCATTTCAGTGACATGTTCACAACTGCGTCCCATGGAATAGCAATTAAGACATAAATCGTACTTGTTACAGATTTCACAATGATAATAACGATGAAAGACATCACCATAGCAGAAATCGCAGCGAACAGTAAACACTTCATCTGCGTCATCTGTAATCACATTTCTGGAACCATAGTAAAGTAACTCAGGAGCAATAATGTTGGTTAAGAATAAATCAAGTAAAATCCTTGAATTCAAGAAAAAGGTTGCCCTGTTAGATTTTTGACGGAATCCGTGATATTCAGAAAATTTTGTTATTTTGGTGCTGCTGTTTTTGAGTAGTTTTAATTGAGTATTCCAATGTTTCAAAGTTAATGCTACTATGGCTTTGCATTTATAGACTTCAGGGCGAATGATTGTTTGATACAATGGAATTTGATCTTCGAATGCATATTGAAGTGTTTGTGCTGTAATTCTATTCCATGCAATTTTAATAGAGACTCCTACGTTTCTTACTTGATGATAAGCACGACTTGGAATAATAACAAGATCGCCAGGCTTTTGAACAATAACTTGAGCTTTGAATTGAGCGTTTTTAAGCATTGCGTTTTCAAGCCATGCACGATCACTTTCCATGAATGAACTTTTGGTGTATTTTGGTGGATCTGTAAGATTTGCAACCAAACGTTCAGTTTCTGAGGGTCGTAAAATAGATGCTAATTTATCTCGGTGTTCATGTTCAATGATGATCCATTCAGCAAAGCTACCAGGATTACCCATTGTCATGAGATTATGACCCATAGTACCACATAAATCGCGATGAATAGGAGTTCCTGTCTTGTCCTGGCCCAAATAACACATGAGATTTTCAGCACGGAATCGTTGTGGTAAAATAGAAAACAGATCATCTGGACCATGGGGAAGAAGGTAGTCGGGGATTATCTCTTTCAATGTACCTCCATATTCTGTGGGGCAAGATATATCTTTAGCATAGACTTTTTTTGCACTTTCCTTAAGTGGTTTATACGAATGATCACTGCTAATTTTATTTTCTTGCTGCAATCTTTCAATAAATTTACCCAAGACTACATCTTTCTTTTCATTATTAGGAAAGTCCAAGGCAGAAACTAGACATTATTGTCAATATTTAAAAAGTTTATCTTTTATGACAGTTTCAATTTTATATAAACTTACTGAAAGCGCCACGATATGTCTTCAATTGATTTAGCGAAAAAGTAGTATCACTCCAACCAGGAACTTCTTGCATGTCAGATATAACCAATGGATTTCCTTTGCGAATACAATAATCGTTTACCAAGCTGCGAAATTCCTCAGGCTTTTCCATATAATCTTTGATGGTGATTCTTTTCGCCGCAACAAATTGTGAAGGTAAGTTATTTTCGTCATCTAAAATATCTGACTCTGGCATAATATTTTTGTTGTCCATGCTCATGTTCATACTCATGTTTGTATTCGTTTGAATATTCATTGTTAATTATAAATGAAAAAAAAAAAAATAACGACAAGTGGGAGCAAGGAGTAAAGAAAAACAAAATGAAAACTCTTTTTTTTTAAAAGTGCGTGGTAATGGTAACAGGTATCGTGTTTGAACCACCGAAGGCGGGGGATGTCAAAAGCAGGCAACAAATGTCCTCCCATTTGTAAATATGCACAGCTAATTAGCCGCATCAAAAGGATTTAAAAATATGCATTTCTTCAAATATACCGCATGAGTTTTATATTCAATGGCCTTTGTTTCTATGAAATAATGACTCATTATGAACTTTTTTTTTTTTTTTTTTTTTTTTTTAGCTTTTTTGCAAGTTTGAATCTTTTTAGTATTACATGAATCTTCAATAAAAATATCCGAGCATGAAGCTGATAAAAAAAAAAAAAAAAAAAAAAGTTAATCCTCAAAAAATAGTACCATTAAAATCCTTTTAGATGAATTTTTTTTTTACATATCCCATATGAATATATATCTGACCCAATTTTTTGATCATCTTCATCTGTAAAAGCGTACTAAAATTATAGCACGATATTTATATTATTTAGATTTCAAAATTAGTGGCGAAAGACTACCAAGAGCTATTGATTATTAGCACAATGCATTCAAAAATTTGATACGCAGATTTCTTTTATGGACTATAAACTTTCTGATTCTTTCATATGTGCAAATTTATTTTAACATTAGCACTGACATCAACCATAAACTACAGGGGCTTAAACACATTTTCTAGTGTAAAACCTGGGTTCAAGGTGAACCGGAGCCAAATCATACAAACAGAATGAGTAATATCTATAATTTTTTGGAGAGGAATCTATAGAAGCCATAATTAATATTTGAGGCTCGAATTCATTAACTGTCAATTGTACTAACTATATGCAAAACCGGCCCTCAATATTTCTGGTATAATCTTAGTGTATGTACATGAAAGTGAAATTTCTAATTCGGATTTTTCAAATGCAACAGCATCAATTATAACAGTAGGATATATATATATATATATATGTTCAATTTTTACTTGATAAGAAGATCATATGGCTGTTTCGGAAGATACTAACAAAATATAACAGTGGAATTATTTGAAACTATCTTTTTTTGGTATTTTTGATTTTTAAGTTTGGTTTATTAGTAATGAGTTTTTAAAAATATTTAGCAAAATTTTTAAAAAGTCTAAAAAATGGCCACCCAGAGCATACCCACCAGGAAAAAGCTAAGGATCAGCAATCACTCTCTAAAAAGCAAGTGTATCCATAAAACAGATCTACAATCCGCAGTAATTTACTATCTCTTCGGGTATCGAATTATTAATTCAGGAACGTCAATTTTTGACAGGACCGAATCGTTAATTTTATGCAGGGTCCATTTTTGACAGCTGAGCGTCAATTTTTTAAGCTAATAAGGCTTCTGCTGAGATTCAATCATATCAAGTATTCATATTTGACAAATATTTGTATAATATAATGGACTAATGAATATAAACTTACCCAAATACGTCGTATCACACCATCATGGTATATATTGGCTGCTTTAGCACATAGCCTACCTGGATCGTTTTTGCTATAGCAGTAAAAACGAGAGCAAAATCAGGCTGAGTAGTAATAGATCATAATATTCATAAGGATTTCAAATTTTATTGGCTTCCCCTCATATCATATATTATAAAAATGTATTTCAGCTTGTATACTATAGGCCTAGTAAAAGTTGATGTATTCGAGCAATTTTTTTATTTTTCTTTTTTTTTTAAAAAAAAATAAGTGTAGTATACGACATTAAGGAAACAAGGAGTATATAATTAAAACCTCGTAAATGCGCAGAAATTATTAGCACAAAGCAGGTATCAATTAAAAACAAGCAGTACATTCATTGTATATGTTTGTCTTTTTCGGTAAAAACTGCTGCTGTTATATTACGCTAAGATGCATACGTCGTACGTCTATTTGTTATTTAGCACTTGCAAGAAAATCTTTTGCTAGCATGATGATATAAATCTCGTATTAACAGCTAACCTAGCCATCAAATAAAACATATTGAGATATAATAAAACTACTCTAAAAGAAGTGTTATTCTAAAAAAATACTTTTGTCCAGTTAATCAAAAATTATTTAACTTGCCAGATGCCCAATTGTAATGTTTCAATTTATTTTTTGACAAAAAGCAACCTACAAATATGCATATATAGCTCTGTGTATGTACATGTTGCGTATCTCTGTTTAACTACAACCAATAAATAACCTAAACCTGGTTTTATAATCTAGTTTATAGAACCATAGTCCTATAATTTTCAATTTTATGGGTGTGAAAGAAATCACGTAATAAGCTTGAAATATACGTAGTAAATAGACATATAATGAAGTCAACAATATACGCGTATAGCTCGCGCGAGTAACCAAACATTAAAAATTTAATTATGATATGCGTTGTGTTTACAGGATATTTTGCGTTGATATTCATTAGTTCTGTATATAGCTTTTTAAAACAGTTTAAAGAAACTGGATATAAAGCCGATGCTTTAAGGTTGTACAGAATTGGACATAGTCTCATTCTTGGATACAGCTTCTTGTGTAAAAAATTTTTTGCAACAAAGTGGCAAGCCGTCTCATTTTGCTTCATTAACCAGCTAACTTGGAGTATCGTTTTTCACTATATAAATCGTAAGCTATACACACTAATGAAGCTGCCATACGTCTTCAAAAGAATACTGTTCATTAAAAAAAAAAAAAAAAATACTTTTGATTCAAAAAATTCTTTGTTAAATATATTATTTGGTTATTCTTTATCATTAAATTTGGACTTTATTACTTTAAAATTAATCTCTATAAATCTTTAGAGTTATTTAAATATTTTCACATCCATCATCATTTGACTTATTTTTATTAGATTTTTAATTGATTTTTAAGTTCGCAAAGTTTTAAAATACACTTTAGAACATTGTAAATACATTTACTTCAAGTACGAACTGTTTTTATTTTGTGTGTTACATTTAAATTATGCTTCAATAAAATATCTTGGTTTAATCAATTCATTTAAAATGGATTTATTATTCACTGCTTCTTTGAATTCAGACATTTCAGGAAAATATTTGGACGATTGTATTTATATATTGAGACAGAGCAAAAATGAAATCTAGACAAAGGTGAGAATGCAAATTCGTACAAATTGTGAATAATATTTAGGCGAATAAAGTGCTATTTCTAGATAATAGCTGTTTAATTTAAATATTTATTTTTTATGAATTGGGCTGATGCTCATAATAATCAAATTTGAAAAAGATAAAAATATCATAGGAGACAGTAACATCTTGTAGTTATTTCCACTACAAACAAAGTAAATGATCATTTATTTCTAGCCCTAAACAATCATTTGAATATTCAATAAATGTAGAGCATGGCTTGTGTTTTCAAACGTTCTTATCGTGGAGTAATATAATTTGTCATATTTTATTTTATTTTTGTCTATTCTGCTCATCTTACATGTAAATATGGTACAAATGTCTATAGCATTATAGTGTTATATACTCTGAATCTCTGGCTTGGATATCGATGCTTCTAAAGAAAATGACGTGAAGCTTATTTATAATATTGCCGTATCAAACATGGTTTCTTCTTCGGGAGTTCAGATTATTACAGGTAAGATCATTTAGGCTAACTCTTTGAAATAATACCTGAGACTAATTTAATCTTCATTCTCATTCCATCCTCACTTTATCTAAATCTCAATTCCATTGAAGCAGTATTTTGTTTACATACATCGAATTCAATTTGAAGATTGCAATGCATTTTTAATGTTTCTCATAGTGCTAATCTTCTAGAATGTTCGTTGTTTTTGATTTGAGTAAAATATACTACTTGTCAGTACTTTGCGTAACGTTGTGCTCTTTTGCTGCTTGTAAAACATTTGAATTAAGGTCTTTCTTTTTTTTTAAAGCACCCACAGTCTCCTGAAATCTAAAGCAGTTGTTTGTATGGGATATTTCGAAATTAATCTTAAAATTCTATTTTGTAAAAATAGTATGTCAAAGTACATGTAATGAATAGAACGATTCATGTTTCATTTATGTAAAACCTCGCCTCGTTCCTTATATAAATACTACTAGGGAACCATTCTGTCTTTTTTCTATTTCTTAATTTATATTTATCTACTCATTTACAAATAGAAATACCAACCCCCACTAATCCAGCGATCACTAATCAATAATAGCAAGAATAACACCTATAAGCATACTATCTGCCTTTAATATTCATCTAAAATTATCGGCCACTATAATACATTTTGATCGATACAAAGAGAAACTGCGAATGCTGTTGCTGTTGAAAGTGCATTAATTCTATCCTAGATACACTCGTTCATGTGGTAAAATTAATACAGTACCAATACATTGCCTTTCAATAGATCCATTTATATTTGTATACTATACTTCCGTAAAAAAAAAAAAAAAAAAAAAAAAAAAAAAAGGTGAGTATCTAAAAACTTTCGATTGTTTTGACTCTAATAGTGTCAGAATACTAATTGTTGGATACTGCCTTTTTGGTAGTCAATTATTAGATGGCTCACTCAGCGTTATCTCTGTTAACCCTGTTATGAAGATTGAGGAAGGCATTAGTTCAGCAAAACACTTACAATGAAACTTTTGGCTGAAAATGGACTTTTTGTCTTGAACGGTTGTACTCTGCTTGTGAAGAACTACTCTTAGTTGAATAGTGTGTTGCATTTTAGACAATATATCCCCAGACGTAGATGATTTGCCTCAATATCAATGTAGAAAGGGATTTATTTTTAGCATTATTGCATTAATTTCTATGAATATTTTGATTCAAACTGTTATTTGATAGATTTCTGTATTATTGTTAATAGCCACAGAAAGTAATGAAGTTTTTTTTTTGACATCTCAAATTATAGGTACTCGTAAATATATTTAAAAATTATGCATAACACAATGTGTTTTACTATAAACCATCTTTGCTATGTATAGATATACATACGCCTACTAAAGTATATTTAAAAATTGCACTGCGACTTTGCTTTATCTCTATATGACACTTTGTATGTGTGCGCAGCCCTACCCGCTTATAATTTATCAAAATGTAACGTTAGCATAAAAATGCGTATATTTTATGGAGTGTAACGTCTTTCAAGTTTAACCAGAACTGTATATAACAGAAGGATACTCCTCCTACTATTACAACTAATAAATACGAATGTTTTAGTTATGTAGAAATTTTAGATTGATAGACCCCTTTATACTATGTATTTGTTTAAATTAAATGACAGGATAATATTTGTACAGTTGTATTTAAGATTATTATATATTATGCTAAAATGTAGGTAATTGTCAAAAATGATTAGGCTATTATAGTTAAGTATTAGTAAATGGATTAATCGTATATATATATATTACAAGGAAATAATTAAATCTGATGTTGTGAAGCTCTATCCTTCATTAATAATTCATAAATATCATTTCGCACTTCATCCTCATCATAAGCAGAGTAGTCATCTTCATCATCATCCAATTCATCTGCAGATGCTCGGTTGTTATTATTGTTATTATGAACGGTGGTATGTTTTTTACTATTCGTGGTATGCGTGGAACGTGAAGTCCACGTGTTCATGGACTGGGTAACAGAGATGGAATCTATTGATTTATGACTAGACAGTCGGCGTCGATAGCTTGATTTCCGAGCAGCCTTGTGATCCGAGTACACAGAGTCGTTTGTAGTGGTCTGATGACTAGATTTTCTAGCTGCTATATTACTGTTATTCTTAATGTTATAGCCCATATTTTGTAAAATGGCAGCAAGATGCTTCATAACATCCATGTATTGATCTTGGCTTAAAGGCTTCTGACTAAACCTTGCAATTTCATATCCTCTCAAATAGAATACTCCCAATTGTTTATCAATAAGTCCTTGTTGCATTAAGAATTCAATATATTGTCGAACAGGAACATAAAGAGGTCTGAAATAATCTGGATTAATACTCAATGCAATTTTTTCTATAAATTTTGTGAGCGAGATATTATGATCATAGATCGTCAATCTTACCAACAATAGCTGGAGTTCTGGCAATGGCTTGTTTAAAATCTAAACCTTCAAATAAAGGAGTACCTATTTTTTTTTGGGGATATTTATCAGTTATTTTTCATCATTACAGATGCTGGGAATTCTTATATCTACCTGGCTTTGCCCAACCAACAGCTTGAATATCCTCTGATCTTGGCTCTGCTAATTTTCGAATTTTTTTAGCTTGCTCAAATTCATATCGAATCTTGTGAAATACTTTCTAAATCATTGAGAAAAAGTTGATTAGCTTTCAGTTAACTTGAATTGATCTACAGTTTACATTTGGCAAATCTTCCTTTTTAATAGGAATGTATAGTTTTGGAATATCTTGAAGAGAGCCTCTTACTGTTAACATTCTGCTGCATGAAAAGAGCAATGAAGCCAATGCCTATAATCAATTGATTAGTATTTGTATTTTTGATGAAATATTAACAAGTTACCAATAATAAATAGCTTCCAGCGACAACTATTAAATTGCGAAAATCAAATTGGCCTGTATTTGTTTTATCTGTGAGAGCCTGAATAACGACATCTGCAGCAGATATAGCAACACAAACAGCTGTTAAAAATATAAGAAAAAATAAAGACGCTGTATACAAATACTGCGTTAACTTGACAGACTTCATAAAATGTTGAAAATAAAATGAAAGAAAAAGAAAGAGATTGATACAAATACCAAAAGCAGCAAATGCTTTAATGCTTATTATGGAATCAGTCGCTGTGACCGTTGGAAACCCTATAAAAGCGTTCATTTTAACATATATCCCGCAATTATATTTCTTGTTACATGCCACCTAAAAAGACCAACGCAGTAAATAGTGTCGTTAACGACCTTATAAGAGCTGCTGCTGGTTCGAGCGCAAGGAATGTATCTGATGAAGATGTTGATAAATATGTTGCTGATCTAATCCTGAAAGAAGCACAAGAAAAACGTAAAAAGTACGATCAAGTGGGTGTTAAAGCATACCAACCAAACACGTAAGAATCCGATTTCATTATCTATACAAATATCCCAACATATAAATACATTAGGCCACCTAGTAATAAACCAAAACCAAATACTCGATTTCTGTTAAATATGGTCAAAGCAACAGATAGCCATAACCAAGCTGTCATTAGAGCAAATGAAGAAAATGTCGCTAAATTACGACAAGAGAGATTAGAAAGAGAGAGAAAAGAAAGAGAGGAATCTAGAAGAAAAGAAGATGAGAGACGTAGCTATAGAAGTAATCGTCATCACCGTGGAGATAGTTATCGTAGACCTGATTCAAATTCTAGATCAGAAAGAGAAACAAAATCCCAAGAACGTGCAAGTAGTAGCAAACATAAACGACGACATCGATCAAAATCACCGACGAGATCTAGAAGAGATAAAAAGAAACATAGACATGATGAACAGCCAGAAACAGCAATTGAAGATGTGCAATTTAAAGGTCGAGGAAAAGTTAAAATCAATTCATCCATGGATAAATATTTCTCGAAAGGGTATGATCCTTTATTAGATGTAGAATCAGATAAAGAGGATGATTATGTATTTGCATTAGATAGTACTACTAAATTGGATAAAAAGAAGAAAAAGAAGAAAAAAAGTAAAAGTAGTAGCAATGATAAGAAAGATTATAGCAGTGATAGCGGCAGTGATTCTTCAACCGAAATTGGACCTAAACCACCTGTTGTAAGAGCTTGGGATGTAGGGAAAATTTGAGTAATTTATCCACGAAATTTACGCAAAGTCTTCTACAATTTTGTAATAAGTTAATAAAATATTTTTGTATATATCTAAAAAAAAAAAAACTTACTTCCAAATTTATATCAACATCTGCTGCTCTAATTTTTTTAGATTGTTGAGCATCTACACTTTCTTCAGAAGCCTCTGCCAATTTTTCTAGAAAAATCAAGAAATTCATATACATCTATTTATTTAAATTTGTTAATCCCCATTTAAAATAAAAAACCATAATACAATTACAAAGATATCAGTATTTCCGGTTATTTTCTTTCCACCTAGACGCTTCTCTAGAGCTTTTTTGAATCTGTCACGGCTATAAAGCTTTAATACCTTTTCAGCCATGTTTTATCAATGAAAATTGGTTGGGCGGAAAGAAGCACAACAAACTAGTAGACTATTATGGCTAAATCAAGGTTTATCCAGAGTCACGATATGTTACAAATAGGGGGGGGGGTCTGTAATGGAATATAAAAGAAAGATGGAGAGGAGCACAGACAAACAAAGTAATTAGAACACATTTTTTCTTTTTCTAAATACTGAAGCAATTTAAAGATGAAATTTAATGCTGAATACCCAAATAAGATGTCATTATCGTCGAAACATTCTGAAAAACAAAAGTATTACAAAAATCATCTGCATAAAGCTAATTCTTGTAAAACAAAGGTTTGTTTGTGTGTTTCCATGGCATAAAAAGTATCATGCTAATATGATAATTAGTCTCGAAGCCAAATAAAATTATGCCTGGAAAAAGACCAAAAAATGGATAAAGAAAAGGAAGAATATCTTTCAAATTTAAGACGAGAAGCATATAATGATCTACATGCTCAAATTCAAACATATAACGATGATTTTATTGCTCGTATGCAATATATTGAAAGCAATTCTTCTGCACCTTCAAATGAGTCTTCATGTAGCACAGATACTGAATCATCCGAAATGCAAAGTTTAGTAGACATGTTTAAAGTTGGCACAGTCAAAGATTATAGCCAACTTATTGAATGGGAATCTTATCAGGTAAAAATAGCGAAAAGAAAAAAACGAGATTGATACCTTAAATTTGCTAAAATAATAACATTTAAATTAGAATCCAACATCATATTTCGAAAACCAAGGTGAATGCGGAGATCTTTGGTAATTTAAGATGTGTCTTTTTATTTTATACAATCTTTTATTATTCATTATGCATATATACATATTTATATACTTTCATTTTTTCAAATTATTTCTTCTATACTTGCTTTATATAAATCACATTCATATAAAAAAAATAAGGTGGGAAAAACCAAAATTGGCCTATCCTCTCCATGTACCGCATCCTAAAGAATAATAAATAAGCACCAAAAAAAAAAAAAAAAAAAAAAAAAAAAAAATTGGTTTGCTCTTCTTGATGTCATATAAAAAATCAGGTATGTTAAGCTTGTGATAAACCTGAAGATCGCTTTAAAAACGACAGTAGCACACGTCAGATTTGAGAGGGAAATACATGTTTCGTTAAATCAAGTTAAATGAGAAATATGATATATATTTACGATATCATGAAGAATTATCCGTCCCCTTTTTGAGGTTAGGTATTTTCCAAAACCAACACAGCCAATTATTTTTTATTATAATAAAATACAGTATATGCATAGCGGTATTCTCCTGACATGCAAAACTACTTTTTTTTTTTATATATACACAATTATAGTAGCACACATTTAGATTATTCTTTATATCAGCTAGTTGACGCTAAGTCATCAATGTATTATTTAAATCAAGCGGAATGTTACTCACAACTACATTAAAAATGTAAATTCTATGATATTAGAGCTTTGAACATTTGGAAAAACAAGGATGCTAAGAGCTACAGAGTCACTTTGTATTTTAAACAACATACTAAAGATCTTCAAAATACATAAGCTTGTATATCCTGAGAATTTATCAGCATAATCTTGCTGCTATATCCTAGTGCGAATGAAATTATTTTGATGGAACATCGATTTGGCGAAAAAAAGCAACACACATCTTCAAAAGAAATTTCTCACCGGGAAACGTTAAATATTATAACCAATGATTTAAATAGAATTTTCGTTAGCATTGTAATGAATACCATGTTTTTTGCTTTCTAGACAATAGACAATTTGATTTTCTTACCAAATTAGGTACAATTCAGCATTGTACACTGCACATATCACGACATACAGGCATTCTCTGATGTTCAGAAGTATGCCAAATTATTTCTCTTAGTCTGGAACAAATCTGGCATCATAACCATATCTGACGGTGAACATTTAATAATGTAATAGCCTTTTAAGGATCTTTTATGAAATGCATATGAATGAGCAAACAAAACTTGTACATGTTTTACAAAAAATTTTCAATACATTATAATCTAAAAATGTACTAAACTATTCATTAAATAATGAGTAAATAATCTTTCGAAAATAGAAAAGACGCAAAAAAAACAAATTATGCAAATTGTATATAATTAATTGATAAACTTTATATCGTGTGGATACGGAAGCATAGAGTCAAATAAAATACAATTACTGGCGACAAGATGCCTTTTTTGTATTCATTAATTTGTCAATAGTTGCTTACTACTTTGATATACAGTCGGGACTCGTTATAACGTACTGGTGGAGACAAAAAATGCACCCAGTATAACAAATATTCCATTATAACGAATTAGACTCTCTATAGAGTACAGTGCTTAGAATATATATACCAAACGCAGTGGAATATACTAGTTTTTTACCACATCAAATTTATTAAGTGAATCTTAGATGAGAATCCAATATTGAATTGTGTTAAATGAAACAATATCAGTATTATCAAGAGTCATCAATCTATCCCACATGCTTAATATTTTAAATGTGGGTAAATTACCCTCTCAGTAATTTGTTATAGTAATAAAAGCTAATGATTGTTATATATACCAAATATATTCAAGGAGTATTTTTTGCCCTTTCCTTATAAACTATTTTTAATAAATCTAGAAGAGTTGTAATTTTATTTCCTATATTGCTTTTCGCTGTTCTCAATCTTCGGCGTCAGGAACGTGTTCTCTTGTTTACAACCAATCCCATAATAAGCACTTTTTATATATAACCTAGACACTGTTAAATAAGTATGATTTAGTCACATTACACTAACTATTCCTAAATTTATTTTGTCTTTTACGAAAAACTCAAAAACAGGTAAAAGTTACCGATTTATCCTTCAAAACTGGGCCACGTTTTTCATCCCTAACCCACTTTTTTTTTCCACTTAATAACGCCAAGGTAACGTTATATGCCAATGTTCCTGAGGCGCTCAACTTTAATTCAAAATCAAGTATCCTGAAATATCCCATTTTTTGCAGCTGCTGGTATAACTTTTTCAATGCTAATGTTTCAGATTTTACATGTATTTTGCCATTGAAAATTAAAACTTTGAGCTCTCATATCTCTGCAAAAAACTAAACTATACTAACACTTTTATATCTTAAAATTTACTTATTTCGAAGTTATTTATAACGTATTCAATTATAAAAAAAATGTTGGGTACTTTTTTTTTTCATTGATTTATCGAGACTTGTTTAAAATAAATTCAACGTAAAAAGTACCGTTTATTATGAGCTTATAGAGAGGGTTTATATACTAATTAGATGAGTGGATTAAATGTGAATAATAGTGTAATTAGAATAAACATATGGATATTGTGTGAATATAATAGAATCATGCTTCTATAGTCCCATAGTAGCATGATGATAACCGCATGGAATGTAGCATTGTATGATTTGCATGTCAAACATCATGGTTTGACAAATACTCTAAACTGGTAATTCGGTAATTCCTAATTCTGATAGATCATTCATTACAGAAAAAAGGTGTAAAATGAGGAATAAACTACAACTTTTCTGAAGAAACTTCTATGACATTCGCTGCAGAAACTGTTTTGCGTGAAGATGTTTTTGGAAAGACATAAGTTTACAATAATTTCATGTAAAGAAACAAATAACAGCAAATTTTGAAATTGCTATTTTTGCATTTTTTCCCATAGTGTTTTTTGTTTTTGGACGTTTTTTGTACTATATTCCAAAATATTTATTAAATTGAGCAGCGGTTGTTTTTTATTCATGATATAGAATTTAGTATGCTTGATCGGGTCCAATTACGCTTTTTTTCAAAATAGTAGTTTTTCGTAGTAGAGATATTTTAAAAATTTGTAAAAAAAAAAGGAATGTCCTCAGTTTGGCTTCAAGAAAACAACCATACCCTCATGAATTGCCACACGATTTAAGCTAAATATTGTTGCAAGAAAAAATGTACAATTTAATAAAGAAACAGATCAAGTTAAATCACACACAAAAACTAAAGAACTTTATTATAAGATGAAAAGCATCTCTTTTATATCCAAACTTCTTTAATTAAGACTAATCTAAACAAGTACATATTTATATATCCAATCAAACCTGTGCGATACCATAATTCCACATTACACAATATTAACTGAGCTTTATAACATATTACACAGCAATACAGAACATGTCCTACTAAACTGTGCCATCATCTTAACCAAGATAACTACACAGAACTGTGGATGCTGTGGAATATCCTTAGATATTCACGGAAAAAATTATAAAAAACAATAAGAATTCAACTAGATAAGTGTAGGGTTTTATTATCAAGTCAAATTCTAGCTAAGGCCTTATTGTGATAAATAAATGTCCTCTTTATATAGTTTTCACCAGAGAGATTAGTTAATTGTCCTAGATCCATATGTAGCCAATAACATCCCTTGTAGATACATTCCTTGATAGTAGCCAGTCGATATATTTATAGAGTTCGTGGGTCCTTGATGATAATGGTATAATTAAATCCACATTAGGTTAATTGGTCTTTAGTATAAATTGTTAGGATCAAAGTTCGGTAGAAAGTTTATATTAGTATGAATTAGCATATATAACTTCGGTAGTTTAATGTCTATTCATATCAACGGCATTTTAAGTGAGAATCATATATAATGGAGATCTATAGTGGATAAATATGTACATATTCCACAGATGCAACACCTCGTCCCAAATTTTGAATTTGAAAAAAAAAATTGACAAAAACCTTGGTTTGTCTGCAAGAAATGTAGCTAAAAAGATTATTAAGAGTTAGATTGATAAATAATTTTGCTGCACGTTTTATCAATTTTTTAAATTTAATTCATGTTGATAAAGTTGGTGTGTATCTTAAAAAAACCGTTAAAACTTTGGCCGCATTTTACGCAAAATTTAATGTACAGTCGAACCTCGATTTAAGGTCCCTCGATATAACGGAAACCTTGATATAAACGAGGTTTTTGTATCCACCGAAGACTGGTGGACAAACTTTACAGCTTAAAATCCCTTATTTCGAATTTACATTTAAGGGGATTTTTTCTTTCCACATGTCCCTTATTCTATTATAATATTATTGGCCCAAAATTAAAAAAAGAACAGTTTTAGGTATAAGATTTTTTTACTAGATGTAAATACTGAAAATTTTTTTTAATCTTTTGAGAAAAATCCCATTTAATGTAATTTGATTGCATCTGAATTGTATACCGTTTTTTTTATATCGTAAGTAGAAATCTATCATATCTTTCAGTATTTTGAAATCTTCATTATGTGTAGCAACAAAGTTTGAAGTAAAATATTAACCTAAACTTGCTAGGATTTTTCTTCGGTTACAAGAATAACATCGTTTGTTTCGTCCATGTAATAAATCTATATAATCAAGGGGTTGTCAATTGGGATATATAATATGTGAATTATAAAATTGACTTTGATTCTATGATTTGGGGAAAAGAGGTTGGTGTTACTAATTGTAATTGCTATTACTACTATACGATTAATACCTATGATTGGATTATATTGGATTATATAACAATTGGTTATAAGTATCAATGATAATTGATTAATAAAATATATTTATTTGGAATGTGGTTATAAATATATAAAGGGAAGGAAGAAACAGATAAATTCACTAATGTTCATTTAGTCTGCATAGATTATTGGTACTTATATAACTTGGGAGTTGTTTATATAGTAATTGGGTTTAAGTAAGAATGTAATGAATCAAATCATTACACTCCATAATATCGTCAATTTTATCATTATTACCATCATGGATTAAGACTGTGGTATCATTATCTAAGATACATTCATTCTTTTCTTAAAATTGAAGTTGATCTGTGTTTTAAATTTGATTTAAGGGAGGTCCTCGATATAAGGAACTTTTTAAAAGAAACCACGGGAGCCCTTAAATTGAGGTTCTTCGACTGTAGTAATGATTAAGTTGCGTAAATCTATATCGAAAATACAATTAAATGGTATGTCAAAAGTGGACTAATTTAACTTTACACTGATTAACTTTTCGTTCAATATCTGAGATACTCTCATATGAGCGCATCGATGACCTTATGAGCCTATTGACCATCTTATTTAAGCACATACGTGTGCTCTGAGAGCGTACAACAGGAGGTCAGAGTGTGTATGTTAGAAAACTATTTACAACGTTGCCCTAAAGATTGCACCAGAAAACCCCGTCAAAGCGCAAATTTACTATATACCAGGCTCGAATTATGGGACCTGAATTATCAATCTCCGTTTTATGCTGACTTTACCTTAAAAAACCAAAAAAAAATTACCACAAAATTCATTTTTTAATTGATAGCTCTTGCAATTTTGAAATAATCTCAAACAGCAATATTTTAAAACAGATATATATGAAAAATAATTCTAGCAAAAACCTCAATCTAGCTCATACACTATTTAGAAAGCTATTTCCATTAAAAGCGTACAAAAACGCAACTTCAATGGACTGTAATTCGAGATAGCAACCTTTTAAGCATATACTTTATAAGCCAATAATGATTCTTTTATTTAGTTTTATCATATTTTATTATAAAATAAATTTCGAAAAAACATGAATTTCTCCTTGTATACCCTCGTCCAAAATTTGACTTTTTCGAAGAAAGCTAATAACTCTATGAAAAACAGAGCTAGAGTGACAGATAATGGCTCAAATAATAGGTATTTTTTTGCGTTATTTGTCTGTAACACTAACTGTAAAATTTAACTATAAAAGTATTTTTAAAATTACTAAAAACTGATTTTTATGTTTTTGCTTTTTTTACAAAATTTTTGGTAATACAGGTTTTCAATAAGTATACCATTAGATACAAAATTAAATTTTATGTTGAGGTTACTTGATAAAGTTAGCCAGGTTACTATACATGTTTGCTATCAATTTTGTAATTAAAAAATCTAGGATCGTTTTTATCCAATTTTTTCATCATCAGAGAATTTTGGATTTAAACTGCCGCCATGCCTGAGATGTATGAAAGTTCAAAGAAAATTCGCCGAAGTTATTATTTTTTTACAATGCAATGGTATGTAGGGGATGTTTACATTAGAATATATAGTACTGTAGTTGCAAATGGAACAACTCATTCTAAATTGAAGCAGGGTAATAAAATAGTAAGTTTTGTTCAATTCAGATACTTTAATTGAATTTACAAAAGTTTTTTTGTATATTTATGAGGCATAAGGGATTACATTATTTATTAAGTTCAAGGAGAACAAATTCTTTAAACATCTCATTATTTGTGGCTTTTATCATTTTAGTCATGCAATATGTTGCATAGCAACGGTGAATTTCATTAAATTTACACAATAACATTTTTTATCTCTCTCAGATATTAGACTAAATCCAAATATACTACAATCCGAAAGAAAATTAACATTTTCCCAAATTGTTAATGTGTATTTGTATTATTATAATGAAACATACACTTTACCTCGCCTTTTTGTAAACGGGATTGCTGTTGTGTCAACCATATCTATGCCGCCTTCTACAATATTAACAACTGCTAAATCTAATATATACATTTGAAGTAACATTGAAACTCTAATTTAACATGTCCATAAATAGTATAATTTACTACATGGCATAAATTCATACAGTTGTGGGACAAACTGTCCAAGTGTTTTGCAGAAGAGCGCATTTTGTTTGACAAATTTGGAAATTGCCTCCCAAAAAAAAAGAAACCTTACTTCATAAATGCCCAAAGATTTTCCTTTCAGACGATACTAATATGCATAGTATATAATAAAATTTGCAGCAACGACAAAGGTTTAAAGTACAGATATCTATTTTTTGTATTTTTGGGAAACATGTGAATGTAAATTTAAATCTTGGTAATTTCCGAGCTATGCATTGGAGGATTGTGAAACTTTGTACAATATTTGTTTGCGTTTTTGACAGTCGGAAAATAAATACAAAAGCATAAATATAGCCATTACTTCCTATTCTTAACCCATTGGTTTCTTTATATCATAAAATCTTCTTATTTTAACTATGACCAAACCTATTTCATCTGAAACTCAGAATGCACTCGAAGTTTTGCTTCAAAAAAAAACACCCTACTCCCAGATTATAAAACTTTTACCGAATATATCAAAATCCACAATTGGTAACTACAACAAGAAATTTTTTGGTGGTGCCCAACATACCAATGTGGGAAGAGTTTTAAAAATCTCCGCCAAAACTCAACAATACATAGCCATTAATATAAGAAACGGTAGAATGGATGAGCCCAAAGGTGCAGTCAAATTTTTAGCTTCCCAATTTATCCCTATGACAACTAGTGGTATCAAGAAGATGCTCAGAAAAAAAGGATTTAAGGCTAGAAGAAAGGTAAAGACCAATATGGTCAGCCGTGACAATAAAAAAGTCCGTTTAGCATGGGAAAAGGCACACAGACATTACACAGTAACTGATTGGCGCAAGTGGGTGTTCTCCGACGAGACCAGAATGAATATGTGGGGTTCTGATAGTGTTTCCTTCTATTGGCCTGATAAACCTGGCACCATGCAACCTCATCAAACAACTACCAAGGTACAAAATAATGGCGGCGGGGTCATGTTCTGGGGCTGTATAACAGCTGATGGCCCTGGTTATGGTACAGTTATACTAGAAGG
>JAEPRC010000502.1:0-16534 GCA_016758945.1 Mucor plumbeus
TACTGTATATTAAATTAGGAACTAACATCTAGTATAAATATTACAAAGGGGATAGTAATCCAAAAAAAAACCTTTGCTTTACTTTTTATATATCTTTAATAAATATAGAAGAGTTATAATTGTATTTCCCGGATCGCTTTTTAAGTTTTTTTGCCGCAGGCGGGTTCTTAATTTATTTAATCAAGAAACAGACTTTTAATTTGATATTGACAACTGAGGTTGTCAAACATGCGTTCAAAACAGCCCTTACTTGTTTTATTTGATTTGCATGTATTTGAGGTTTTTTTACTTATGATATAACATATTATACAGTACTCTTGATATCTTTGATATTCTAGAATATCCTTGCTTATTTATGACTTAAAATAATATATATAATCACTTATTTAGATCGCATGGCATAGTTTCAAATGAAACGGCTTTTCAGTTAGTACGTGGGAAAATACGACCTAGTTCAGCATAATACTAATAACAATAACTCAAACTAGAAGACTACTCCATTCAAGTCTAATGGTATAAAAGCTCTTTAAATTACTAATAAATACCCTCTGATGTGAACTACTGGCAGTCTTTCACACATCAAATTGAATTAGTAATTAATAATATAAATCTGGTGTGAGAACCAGGAACATAAATTATAGAAACGTAACTACAATTTAAAATACCATATACATTTATAGACAATTGTACAACTTGAATTAATAATTGCTGATTCCTTTTCCCATCAGCTTTAACATAGAGAAAATGAAACTACTGCATTAGTAATTTGAATCAGACATTTAATATAAATACCACAATGATCCATCGAACTGATGAATCCTTGCTTTACTTTTAGTAAATTTAGAAGAGTTTTAATTGTATTTCCCATTTCTGCTTTTTTTAATTACGTTTTTGTAGCACCCTCATACTTTTTCAATTATTCTAAAACTTCAGAAATTTTTTGTAATAAAACTTTAGCTGATTATAATTGTATTTGCGGCAAAAAAAACTTAAAAAGCGATCGGGGAATACTGTGGAATATACTATGGATGATAGGATATTCACGGAAAAAGATATAAAACAATAGAAAGTCAACTAGATAATTGTAGGTTTTTATTATCAAGTTAACCGAAATATATTAAACTGAGGAACTCTCCTTTGATAGGCAAATATTCCTCTTTATATAGTTTTCTATGGATAAATGTTCTAATACTAGTGTCGCTTGGCATCTCTGTAGATTATTAATGACACACCAGATCAAGTCAGTTAGCATCTTCTTTATTGTGCTAAAAGCTATCTCAGATAGCTAGTCATATACTAAAATATGATCTTAGTCTAATATTGAGTATTCGTTCACTTTATCCGAATATTAATTGGTCTTTTACTATAAGCTGTCAAGATCCTATATTTCGGTGAAATAGTTTATTTTAGTTTGAATTAGCATATCCTGTTTATGGTATAAGTCTATTCAAATCTGCGGTGCTATAACTTTAACATCAGATGAAATGGAGATCAAAAGTGGATATATTCCACAAATACAATTATAACTCTTCTATATTTATTAAAGATATATAAAAAGTAAAGCAAAGGTTTTTTTTTGGATTACTATCCCCTTTGTAATATTTATACTAGATGTTAGTTCCTAATTTAATATACAGTAACAAGATCTTAAGAAGATCTTCATGGTCTAGTTCCTAATTTGGAAGTGCCTATGGTACAATTTGACATTTTAATGTTTTTGTGATTTTAATGCTACTATATCTTAGATTTTATCTGAGATTAGCTTTCTTACTAAGCTAAACTGATATGTGTAGTTCACTACAGTATTTTTACTGCTTTTATTTTTATTTGTTTTTTTATTTTAGTAAACTTCATTATTTATTGCAGTGTCTAAAATCTTTTTTTTACTTGGATATGTTATAGAGTACTTCAAATCAAGTAAAAGTTTTATTGTTATAGAAAGTATTAGTATAACTTAGTTGTTTAGAGGAATGTGTGAGCTCAAAGTTTTTAATTTATAACAGGGAAGTATGTGTAAAGATCTGAAACATTAGCACTGAAAAAATTATATCCACTGCAAAAATAATATATTTTCGAATGCTTATTTTGAATTAAAGTTGAATATCTAAAGTACATTGGTGTATAATTTGTTTTTGTGCATATTTAGTGAAGAATAAAGTACAGCACGGGTGAAAAGTAAGATCTAGTTTTTAAGAAAAAGCAGTGAATTTTGTGTGTTTTTGAGGCTTTGATGAGATATAAAATAAATTTAGGAATAAGTATAATAATGCAACCAATTCATGTCTTTTTAGTAGTGTTCAAGGTAACATTACTGTCGAGCCGGATTTTACTAGCCAAGCTTACCAGCACAAGCTCGGCTCGACACCATTTCTAGTTCAAGGTATATTACAAAAAGCGTTTGGTATGAAATTAGCTATAATATAAAAGACATACTTCGATTTTGAAGATTGAAAATTTTAAAAATTCAAATTTTGTTTAACTAGATACCTGCAAAAAAAAAAAAATACAAAATCCATTTTAGTTTATGGAATGTAACTTTTTTAAGTAAATTAGTTTTTCTAGTTCGTTAATTATATAGTGTAATATTAATCAAATTTGATAAAATTTATAAAGTGAACATATTAACTAACGAAATCATAAAAAGAAAGAAAATTAGAGGTTATAGAGAGTAGCTATATAGCTTCTATAATGAAGAAAAAATATAAAAAACTAATTTTTATTGTTAGATGCTCTTAAAAGAAACCAATTCAATAATGCGGTTTATTATTTTGGTATTTTAGCAAGTACTAAACCTAGTAATATTTTTATTATTAAGCATAGTTTACATGTAAAGATTATTGAGACGACTCTATTATTAGCACTTATGGCTGTTTTGTATTTGATTTATGAAATTAAGCATTTAAAATAGTTGCAACTGCACAAAGCACAAAGATTGAGCAGCATTGGACATAAAATTTTAAATTAGCATATGGTTGTAATACGGTTAAATATATAATTTTATTTATAATAATTTTAATAAAAAAATGACCAGTGGGCACGTAGCATCTTTGATATGCTTTATTTGCCCTGGCCAGATCAAAAAGTGATAACGGATAGAAAAAAAAACCCCAATTGGGAAAATGCAAAAATATGGTTGTAATACAGTATTTTCACTTGAAATTCATACATTTCAGGAAAATAATTGGACGATTGTAGTTGTATATTGAGACAGAGTAAAAATGAAATCTAGACAAGGGAGAATGCAACTTCGTACAAATTATAAATAAATTTGGGATGAATAAAATGTTGTTTTTAGATTCTAGCTGTTTAATATTAGCATTTTTTTTTTTGGATTAAGCATAAGCTCAATTTAACCATAATTGAAAAGTTACAATGTAATATTATATAAAGAGTGTAATACATATTGAAAGGGTTTGAAAATACCACAAGAGGCAGTAGTATTTTTTAATTGTTTTTACTTAAAAAAAAGCAAATAACTATTTCTTTTTAGCTCTAAATAATTCTTTAAATATTCAATAAATTTAATCTAACCCAAATTCTCATTTCATTACCTTTAAATTACGTTTTCACTTCATCCCATCCTCATTCTATCTAAACCTCAATTCCTATCCCATGCAAACTTTATCCTCATTATAAAAAACCTTTACCTAGCCACACCCTAACTTTATTCTCATTCATTCCAAACTTTAGTGTAAATACTGTGTTAGAAAAGGAGGCACTCCGTTTTGAAAACTAGTTTTTTAAAAACTCTATGGCATAGTTAAGCTCAGTACATTGAAGCTACTCTAGCAATTATAATATCTCTTCTGTTTTATATCGTCTACCTGCAATTTATTATTATAATTTATCAGTTTATCATTAACAAGTAGATAGCAAAATGGTCATAAAATGAGTTGATTAATATAGCAGTTTTCGAAAATCTAAAGCACAAAAAAAAAAAAAGGTAATGCAACCGACACTGACGATTACTGAGTGATGGGCTTTGATGAGCCAGCTTCTTATACTCAATCTAACGAAGATACTTCCTGTCAAGTGTACCTTCTTTCAAAACTAATTTTATTGTATTAGTGCAATATTTTTACTGTCTGTGATGAAATTAATCTCATTTACTGTAGTTAAATCATTTTCTTTCGTTTATTTCATTCATTACCATCGTATTGAACCAAATACTTATTTTCCCCTTATCAGCTTTTGACCGCCTGGTTACCCCTAGATAACCGAACAGAACACTGAGCATACTTTATTAGAAATAATTTATCATTATAAAGCTCTTTTTCTTTTGTTATCAAACCTTTCGTATCTAAATGTACTACAAAGAAATTATCTATGCTAAAATCCAAATTGTCAAATATCAAAGAAATTCTGAAATTACTAAGTAGCTGTAGCAAAGCAAATGAAAATGCTGTATATTCCAACTACCAAATCAATAGTTCCCACATGTGTAGATTGTGGTTTAGTTGGCCATTATAATAAAACCTACTATAAATGCAGTAAATATAACCCAGATACTGCTGATTCCGGTAAGTTTGTATGATATAATCATCTTGTCTGTAAAACATGTAAAACACCGTGGCAGCGAGATGTAAGCGCATCCAAGAATATAATGTCCATTGTATCTTCTATTTGGAATCAAGATGGTCATCCTACTGCTTTTAAGAGAGTTTAAATTTACTTATTATATATTTTATATCGCCATAATGTACATGGTTTGGCTTTCTGCTATCAGAAAGACTTTAGATTATTACTAACTCTTTGAAATACTTGAGACTAATTTGATCTTTTTTGATTTCCCTTCTCACTATCTCTAAATCTCATTCTCATTCTCATTCTCATTCTCATTTCATCTCAATTTTACCCTCATTTTATCCAAATATCATTTTCATTATATCTAAATTTTATTCTCATTATATCCAAACTTTATCCTCACTAAATCCCAATTTTATTCTTATTTCATCCCAAATTTTACTTGTTTTGTCTGAATTTAAAGTGTAAATGCTGTAGGATTAAGAAGTACAAATCCAAAACATTAAAGAAGACTATTCCCGGTTAATTATTTCACATCAGGTCTTTGAATATAAATCTAATTATAAGTTTTGTTTCTCAAGGTTTTCTCTCATTTCGAAAGTACAATGTTTAAATCTCAGGACCCAAAGAAACCCAAAATACACATTATACCGTATATATCTTATACTAACATAGTTACGTATCTATGCAATGTACCTACCTATAGGCGATCAAAGCTATCTATATATAGAACATTCGTTGAAAGAAAAATTCTCAGTATCAATATACTAGTTCCTTTGTCATAGGTCATTGTATTTAACATGCCGTGAGGGAATGCCAAGGTTGTTAATTACTTAATAAGCTTTTTTTTTTTTTTCAAATGTTTCCTTAACGGATTCAAATATTAGCAACAATTTAAAGATCACTCAACTCTACCAGTATAATACCACAATTTCTGCAAATATTGATCAGGCTGTGTATGTATATGTTGGATTGATGTTGATGTTGACGTTGAAATGGGTTGTTTAAAACATCAATGAAAGCAATTTTTGAAACTTGATCCAGCGGTATATATAAGTAACATTTTTTGTGTAAACTTCGGGCTGATAAATTAATTTCATTATAATAATTATAAACCGAAAATAGTTTAGTGATTAAGGTTTTGGATATCAGAATATTTTGAAAGATATATTATTGTAATAAAGAGTAAATGTTTCAAAACTATTATTTCTGATCTACAGAAATTTGGCCTTAATTTCTCGAGTTATATCTGACTAGCGATATACTTGTATCATATAAGATATTATTATCGATTTAACATTTATCGTAATTAAATGCCGCCATAAAGATATATATATATATATAAATAGAAATATATATTTAAATTAAACAGTGTTTATAAATGAATCACCAAGATTAAAACATAAATTTTCTCATTTTAGCAGCATAAGGGGCTTTAAAGATCATTCAATTATGTGTAAATTGTCTTAAATTGTAGTGTAATATAAAGGCGTCTTTATTGCAGGAACTTGGAAACCAACAATGATCAAAAAAAAAATTAATATACTATATATAATGGCTTTTCCAACAGCACATTATCCTTTTTCTCTTTATCTAAGTTATATAAACACAAATCATTCACAATGATTTTCAAAATACGCACATTACTATTCTGGTTGACATTAGTTATTACCACAAAGTCACTATCAAGTCTTGCTTCTGCTGCTGCTACTACTACTACTACTACTACTACTACTACTACTACTACTACTACTACTATTACAGCAACATCAGCAACTACCTCTGTTTCTACCACTGCTACTTCAAATACTGTTTCAACGTGCAAATGTATACAAAATATTGAAACTAAAATGACACGATGTCCTGGATCTACATGGAATTTAGATGTTGCTGGTTATAGAGGGAATTGTAAAAAAAAACATGAATATAAAAATGGTAATTGTGATTGCTCAGGGTGTTTTACATGCCAAGATACAGACTTAAGATAGATTTTGCTTGATTTTTTATAATATATACAACTATTTTTATTATTATTTTAATTGAATTTAGTGTCCAACAGTTTGTTGCTGTTCCTTTTCCTTCTTTGATTCAACTGCCACTCTTAAAAATCCTTGAACTTTTTCAACTGCTTCAAAACAAAGGTCATGACATGAAAAATACTAGAAAAATTAGTAAATAAAATGAATATATATACATATATATATCTTAAAGCTTACTTGTTCTTCACTGAATAAACCTTCTGAATCAGATAATAAAACAAAGGGCTTTGTGTTTACATTATCAAAAGCAAATGTATGAACAGATTTAGCATTCTATTTGTAAATACCTCGAGTTAGTAATAAATTAACCATGGGATTTAGTTACTAAAACATACCTCCAACTCGATTGCAGTGGGATCCAAAATCAAATCATTTGTTTTACTATCAATCATAGCTGTAATAGCAGCAGCCATATGCTTCATGGGTATACCAGCATCCAACAAGGCCAATGTGATGGCATTTACTGAAGCAGCTAAAATGGCACCATCATCTTTTGTAATTTGAATAACAATTTGTACAAGAGTACGAGGAAGCATTCCACCTAAAATAACTGGCTCAAATGCTGTACGTAATATATTTTCCATAAGTTTTTCTTTGGTTGTAGACACTCCTTTTGCAGGTCGAACAACAACTTCTATTGTAGCTTCATCTAATTTTTCGTCACGAATCTGAACATCCATAGGGCCTGATACTGAACATATAACTGATGTAGAACCTATTGATTGTGTCAATATTCGTATTTCAAATCAATCAAATTATTGCTTACCAAATTCGAATTTGGATGAACCATCAGCTCTATTTAAAATGTTCTGAGAAGCAGAAAAGGCTCTCAATTGAGTATTGTCATTACGGCGATCAGGTCTATTCACCATCTTTTGTGTATAATGTCAAAATGTATGTTCAATTTTGTTGAAAAAAAAAAAAAAAAAAAAAAAAAAAACCTTTCATATCAATGGAGCTACAATATTTCCAGTCACAGTAATTAGAGCACAGAGCAATGAAATATAACTTGATTTGCATGACATTTGACATACAAACTCATTGTTCAAGGATTTGTTTGAGGAATTTAGATGCTTCATTCTGTTTATTACTATATAAACATAATTTTGTGAGTCAAAAACTCTTATAGAGATAGCGATGTCAATGTAATAAAGACTAGTTTTAGTTCTTGATCCGGTTGATTTCTACGGAGACCAAGTTTTAAAGGGTTTTTACTGTATATCTATCAAATTATTTTTATTTGTGTGGTTAAGTAAATTTTACCAGAATTTTATGGCGTATCTAACCAAATTTTGTTTTCCAAAATTTATGCCTTAAATAAAAAGATAGCTATTAACAATTGATATTGTATCAAAAGCTTAAAACCCAACCTGAGACATTTGAATGAAAAATAATGTTTAATAAAGGACAGTAAAAATGATATAAATAGTATAATATGAATTAATAGTAACGAGAAGTGGGAATAAAAATAATAGTAGTATATGTATTAATAAACAAAGGCAAAATAAAAGCATTATTTATGTCTTGTTACAAATGTCTTATTCAAGAGGCCTAATGTTTTAGTTACATTTAATCGAACATATTCAAGATCAAGTAATTCGACATTATCTTGTTGCTATTGTATTTGAAAGTTAGATATTATTACATCTTTTCTATACATCAAAAATATACCTTTTCAAGTAAATCATCAAGTTTCAAATCCATTTCCAAAATAGGTTTATCACGTCCTTTAAAGTGCATTGCAATAATAAATGTACCAGGCAAAGGTGAAGTGATAGAAAAAAAAATATTTGGTCTTCTATTTTCAGGTACAGTACTTTCTGTAATAACACCATCCTTTTCCAAATGATTGTGTGAAAATTTAAAGGGCCCCTTTGGTGGTCCTTTTGGTGCTTTTCTAGGTTTACCTCCTTCAACTTCTACTCCAATACCTACAGAATTCTTTGTAGTCTTTTCACCACCACTTTGAATTCTAACATTTTGAAGATAAGCTTTATAGCTTTCCAATTGGCTCTTCAAGTAATTGTTGTGATCTAGGATAGTCTTGTATACGCCTTCTAATGATTCGGATTCTTGCCTTACTTTTTCTTTTAAATTGCCAAGATGTGCTAATTCTTGTGTAATTTCTTCTACCAACAATTTGTAATGGTCTCTATGATCTATGACGCCTGCGTCTTCCAACTCTCTTAGCATGTCCTTTACTTTAATACCCTTTCGCACTAATTGTGGATCCTTGGTGGTAGCTGCTGTTTCTGCTATGTAGTCTAGATCAAGTGGACCTGATGCCAAATGTGGAAGAGAACGAATCAATTGAACATAAATAGCCTTTGTCTCCATGTATAAAATATCGTTTTGTGTGATATTATTTTCAGACATTAGAGCAGTAGTTAGATCTTGATAGGACGTAAGTACAAATCCTTTCATTCTGTAATATAAACTTACCTTGAATAGGAATTTCCCAACGACTAAAGAGGGGTAAATCAATTGTTGTGTTTTCTTTACGAGAGACTTGTGAAGGTGCAGGTGCAAGGTCATTTACCAAAATACGAAGGTGATCCTTTTCTTTTGGTGCAATTATATCCAAATGACGATGAATAAGGGTATGAGTACTGTATATTTCATTTAGGGTAATATTTATGTCGATATCTTTTTTGCTGAGTGCCATGTATTGATCCATTTCCAAGGTCTCATAAAAATCGCCTACTTCACAAAGCTCATTCAAAAATTTATTGATACGTTGCTTATTTTTCTCTACAAATGGATTTGTGGGAAGCATATAGCTTTCCTTTGCATAAGATGGTCTATTTGCCAAATTTTGCAACATTTTTGCAACCTAAACAAATAGTTAATATCTCCTTTTTTTTTCCTTTTTTTTTTTGGATAATAAATAACTACCAAAGTCAGTGTTCTTCTAGGTGCATTACCAGGTGCAGTCTCTAACAACATGTATGCCCTTGGAGTAACAATTGCAGGATTAATAAATCTCAAAAAGAAGAAACCACCAATCATAGAACAAATGGAATACTCTGATGCATCTGGGCTCTTTCGTTTTGTTAGAGAACGAATTTGTTTACAAATCCATCGAATACCATATGGAACAGATGCAGTAGATGAAATAATTGTAGTCAAAAAACTCTCGGCAATTTCAATTAATTTCTTCAAACGAGGCTGAATGATTTTTTGAACGCTTTCATTTTCTGCTGCTACTTCTGGAGTTACACTTCGTGGTAAGTCTGGAGGCAAGAAGCCTTTTTCACTTTCTATTTTTTCCACCATTTGTTCATATACTTTAAGAGGGTTAATTTCGAGATTTAACTCTTGATCTTCAACCAGTTTTTTGATTTTATCAGATAAAATTGATTTTAGGTATGCTTGACCAGGTCCTCTTCTGGTGTACGTGGTCATCATTCGAGAAACAGGTGTATTTGCACGTAATAATGAGCCAAATTCTGTAGATGTTTCAAATTGAGCAGCCAATACATTCTATTTTTCATTAGGTTAGAGTGTTTGCAACTGTTTATTACAAGAATTTTACGTACTTGGAACATGGTTAATAGTAAATGCTCTTCACGACTCTCATATTGATTACCGTATAATGTAAACATAACAGTTTGAAGTAGGGTATCAATCTCTGAAAGACTCACAAGTCTGCATAGCGTTGCTATATGTCTGGGTTCACTTTGGAGTATAAAAAAGAAGTTACCATACAACTGCATTCGACGATCATCAGGAAAGGAATCGCTATTTTCGACACCATGTTCTTCAAGATGAGAAGCCATTTCGTTTTGCTGTATAAATTGTTAATGATGATAAAATATTTGTTACTCATAATACATATAATTACCTCATCTAAAGCAATTCGATTTTGAATCAAAAGAGCAATACGAGAATCAAGATAACGGACATCTCTTTCTAATACAAAATTCTTTTTTGATTGACCAGAAATTTTTGATTTTAAATCACGTAAACTTCTTTGAGCTATTAAATTATTTTGTTATTTGGACTGTAATGTCAATTATCAAGTTTTTGATAACTTACCTTGTGCTAATTCATCCTCTACTTCATTATCTTGCTCAGCTGCCATAGAGTAGAAAGCAGACACAGAATATCTTTTGGAATTTCGACCTGATTTACCTCGACTTGAATGATGACTATTGGCAGCAGCAGCAGCAACAGCCCTCGAAACTATTTGACTAGTCCCTGCGTTGTTAGGATAACCATAAGCTTGAACCATGCCATTCTTTCGATCAGCCATAACTCAATAATCCTTTCTATTACTATAATTTATAGATATTTGGGCGATTCAGAAAACGAATTGTGTCAACTAAATCAAATGTTTAATCTATATTTTGATAAGAAAAAGAGCGAGAGAGAAAGGAAAAGAAAAAGAAGTATCAATAGGTATGGTTCCTCAAATAAACGAAAAAGAAAAATAGGTAGTTGCACAAAACTAAAATTATGTTACCTTATAATTTCTTCTCCCCTTGCTTCCTTTGAGTAAACCTCCTTTAAATGTACTTTTTTTTTTTTTTTTTTTTGCATGATACTTTATATTTTATTTACTATTTTATTCATAATGATTGACATTTCTAATGCGTTAGGACTTTACCATTCATGTAATTATACAAATAATCTAATATTTTGTAATCTACATGGCCCTTTTACAAACTAACATGTCGAGCCAGAGAACTAAAGGATCAACCTTGTTTTGGGACAACAAACCGTAACTCCGCCTAATTGCTGGATTACTTCATTAAATCATGGCCATTTTGTCTCAAACACAACAGAAATTGTGTTCCATTTCTTTCAAAAAAGACATGAGCCTTAAGGTAATACTTAAATCAAGCTGATTGTCATTATCAAAAAATAGAAACGTCAGTTTAAAAAGCAAGCAGGCATATCTGTCGTGTATGAAAAAGTCTCTATATTAATGAAATAATACTACTATAATGTAATGTATATCATTCTCCTTTGCACTCCTGATATACAAAGAAAAAAAATCAATACTGTACCCTTGTACATATAATATACAAGCACAGATAGTTATGAAATGAAGGAGAATATGCTTGATTTAGAATTATTGTCATCTTGAAAGACATCTTTAAATTAGTGCAATTAATAAGGCCTTCTTTTTTAGTAGAGTAAAAAGCCCAAGATTGAAAAAGGAGAGAGGAAAGATTGCTACTGAAACTGTCATGCCACAAAACAAAATAGGAAAGGAAGTTTAACCTACAGCACAATATTTCTTCCTTTATTTGGTAATTGTGGTACTTCATATTGTCCCACTCTTGGAAAAAAAATTTGTTGCACTAAAAAAAAAAAGAATGTCGCACATTTGGAATTAAAAATTGGTATATGATTTGAATGCAGAATCCAAACTGTACAAAAAACGTTTAATATGCTAATTCCACTTACTTTGTGACAAATACAGTAATAAGGCTTTATCATTAGACGCTTATCTTGTAACTAATTTTCAACTCTATCGACAGAGTATTTGCAGAATCCTTTGAGATCGCCAATAAAAATTTGGTTACATGTATCGGCGATTCTCAATGACAGCATCTCGTCTTCTACGATGAAAGAACTGGTGAACAAGGGTATTGCAATGAAGCAATTGGATTCAATTACAGATGTAATAACCAAGATAAATGGCCAAGGTCTGCATTTGGTCAATTTCCATTTAGTGTTTAGATGCAAGCAGGGACCACTCAACAACATTGATCTCATTTTACAGTTGAATCATACCATTTCAATTGAAAAAGCATACCGAATTGAAGAGTCGATGCGACTATCAGTAAATAATAGCTGTGATGGCATTCAAGGGCATTTTCATTTATTTGGAAGATGCAAAAGCAGCAATGAAAAGTATGAGTAGCACGATCATGGCCATTAGTATAAGCATAAGCATGAACAATATCATTATCCCCACCACTAGACTTATATATATATATATATATATATATATATATATATTGACAGACACAGCCCTTTAATTTCTACCTCTCTTTCTTTTTTATATATAATTCTTGTAATTTCCTCCGCATTACTTTCTTTACACATACACATACATACATTGAATTGTCATATTATCACCTTTCCTTACACAGTCGGGACTCTTTGTAACGGGTTGGTGGGGGCAAAAAATGTGTCCAGTATAACTAATATTCGGTTATAACGAATTAGACGCTCCATGTAGTACAGTGCTTGGAATGTGTGTACCAAATGCAGTGAAATACTACCAGTTTTTTACCACGTCAAATTTATTGAGTTAATCTTAGATTCTCATCTAAGATTGTATAATGCCAAATTATACAATTAATATTACACAAAACATTCAAGAGTCATCAATCTTCTATCCCACATGCTTAATAATTTAAGTGTGGATAAATTACCCCATTAGTAGTAATTTGCTATAGTAATAACATTTAAAATTATAAATACCAAATATGTTCAAGAAACATTTTTGATTCTTTCTTTACTTTTAAACCATTTTCAATAAATTTAGAAAAATCATGACTATATTTCTCATATTGCTTTTCGTAGTTTTCAATCTTTAGCGTCAAGAAAGTAATTTTTTTCTATAACCAAACTCATACTAAGCGCTTTTTATATATAATCTAGACATCATTAAATAGATATGAGTTAGTTGCATTATGTTACCTATTCCTGGGTTTATTTTATTTCTCATGAAAATTCAAAAGCAGGTCAAACTCACTTCTTTTTTCTTAAAAACTGGGCCTCGCTTTTCATCCCTAATCTACTTTGTTTCTCGCTAAATAATCCCAAAATAAAATTATATTTAAATGTACCTGAGATGTTCAGTTTCAATCCAAAAATAAGTACCTTAAAATATCCCATTTTTTGCAGTTAGTAGAACCTTTTCATTGCTAATGTTTCAGGTTTTTACACGTATTTCATTACTCAAAGTTAAAAACTTTGAGCTCTCATATCTTTACAAAAAAATAAGCTATACTAACACTTTTAGATAATAAAACTTACTTGTTTTGAAGTCCTTTATAACATGTTTAAGTATGAAAAAATTGGGGTACTTTTTTTTTTTTCCTTTTTTGACATTTTTTGTAGTAGATTTTATAACATTTGTTAAATTGAGCAGCAGATATTTTCTGTTTATATAATAGATCTTAGTGAGCTCTATCAGATCCATTTTAGGTTTTTTAAAAATGTTGGCTTTTCGTAGAGATAACCTCAAAAGTGCGTAAAAAAAGAATATCCTCGATTTTACTCCCAGAAAAGACCAGTATACCCTCGATTCAAATTTTGGATTTGGAAAAAAAAGTTGACAAAAAGTTTGTTTTCTCCATGAAAAATATAGCTAAGATGTTTATCAATAGCTTAATTGATAGATAATTTTTTTGTGCATTATATCAAATATTTAAATTTGAAATATATTTATAAAATGTGATGTGTATCTTCAAAAAATCGCTAAAATTGCAACCGCATTTTACGCAAAATTTAACATGAACCATTTGCTTAAATTTTATTTAGTCTTATGCAAAATTTGAAACTGTCTGAAAAACATTTAATACGTCAGCTTAACTTACTTTACTGCTCATGAGCTATTGAACAATTTTGTTTTTTGGATCATTTTTGGATCAATTCGTCAAATTGATTTTCGATCTCAGTTAGTATAAATCCTAAGCTGTAATCTGAACTATTATTTTGATTATCTCAACAAAAAATTGATATTTTTTGATAAAACAAAAACGGTAGAGAAGCTTCCAATAAGGTCTATTTTGTGATTACCAAAAATTGACGTTTCAATTTATTAGATGCTCTAATTTTTCTCAGTCAACTTTAGATCAATCTAGTCAACAATTATGTAAATAATGATTTATGATCCACATTACATGACAACATATGAATTGCATGAATCAGTTTCAGTTATAAAAGATACATATAAATACTCAGGCGTCAGAACAGATAATATATAAAACTTTAGTAAAAAGATCTGTTCTAAACCATTCCATTCACATTCTCATATTATATTATATTATCTGTTATATAAGATCGGATTTGCGATAATATATTTAAAAAAGAGTACAATAAAAGAGAATGTGTAATTAATCAGTTCTTCAATCATACAATAAAAACAAGATAAGATTTATTTAGATATAAAAGTATTGCCTTTTATAATGATTTAGTGTTGAGTTCCTGAGATACAATTAAGAGCAGCATTGAACTATTAAATCTGTTTGAGAGTAATTTATGGATTGATGTTAATCAATCATAATTAAGCCGTGATTGTAGAGCTTGTGAATTGCCTTATTTCAATGCTGCGCATGTTGTGCCTGGATTGTGATTTGATATAATCTTGACAGCTACTTGAATAATTAACCGCTGAGGTTAAAGCGTATGGTGTCATGATTTATTAAGTGGTCCGAGCCTTTCGGTTAATTGATCGAGAAATAATAAACTAGGCGTTTCTTATATCCGATCCTAGACTTGTTCTTTCATATTCCAAATAGTAATCACTTGATTGTAAAATCTATTGATTGGTTATAGAAGGCGATAAAGTATGATACTTGGTGGAATACAACAATCAGCATGATCTTCTCACCATAAATAAAGTAACATAAAACCTTATATTCTTATTATAAATATGAATAAGTGACACGAAGCATGTGAAATAAAGAGTAACAGGGGGAAAGTGCGAAATCTATATTATTACATCCTTTTCTCATCTTTTTTTCTTTACCTATATATTTCATGTCTATTCCTCTATTTGAACTTGGAATTGACAGCACCACAATAGCTCCATATGATTTCTATAATTCATAATTGAATCTATGTTTCACAATGTACAAAAATAAGCAGAAACAACCCCTACAAATTTTTAAGGTAAAAAGCGTAACAAAATAATACACTTTGTTTAAAAAAATCTCAGTAAATATTATATTTACTACAACAAATCTCACATTTCATTAGCATACAATTTAATTCTAAATAGTTTTGACATGCATACAGTAAAATCGTACAATGGTTATCTGCATTATCGCCAAAATTTTACGTATAGATGTCAAAACAAGCCGGAAAAGGGAATTAAATTGGTGCGATTCAAAATTGATATGGCTTGAAAATTATTATCATATAAAAAATGAAAAATTGACAAGCAACTTAATTCAAAGGTTGGGTTAAAAGGCACTAAAAAAATTATATTTTAACTTCATAAATTAGTCGTATGTAGTTTATGGTTGAGGCACCAAATTCGCATAAGATTTTGCTGGGTATATACTTGTATATTATGAGAAATGTTACTAAATTTTATAAATAAGCACATTAGAAACAAAAAGTATAACTAAAAAGAATAACATTGTACAAGTGTATTTTTTATTGTGTATTATAATTATAACGATATATTCTGTTTTTTATGGGCTGCTATAATCCTTTAAATCTTTTTGTTTTTAGTTTTTATAATACAGATTTTGTACTAATTATATCATCTTATTGTGTACAATTGGGACTATTTACTAACTAAATGTTACTTCATTAAACTTTTTTTATGCTCTACAATGCCTGAACTCTTGGATATGTTAAATTTGTGCTAAAAACAAACAGGCAGGTTTTTATCAATGAATGAAACTCAATAGAATCGCAGTTCAATGAGTCATGTTTTAACCATCATATAATTCTTTGAAACTGACTCCACGTCTGTAGAAAAAATACTTCATTTTTCTTTTAAAAAGTGAAAAAGTTACAGTTCCTTTTCAATGTTTAATTTCTTTCAAAAAATTTGGCATTATTTCTGTTTCATCTCTTTTTATTTTAGACGGCAATAAAAAAAGATCAAACGCAGCGGCCATGTGGGTACAATCTTTATCCCATCTGCAGTGGAATTACATACTAAAAGCTTGATAATCATAAAATAACTTAATTTACAAGTATCACTCACAGAGTTCATGCCACTTGAAATATTAAAGTGCAGCAATAATAAAGAGATATTCAAAGTGAAC